>JAKUCV010006665.1:0-21244 GCA_028386065.3 Turnera subulata | reverse complement strand
AAACATCGATGTTTTTATGCTTCGCAAAAATATGATGAAAAGGGTTTATGCAAGAACATCGATGTTGGAAAATGAAACATCGATGTTTTATGGCTACTGCCAAAATTCATCTTGAAAGCAATTGTCACAACATCGATGTTTAATTGGCCAACATCGATGTTTTTTGGCTTCGGCAAAATTATATTTCAAAGACAATTTTCATGAACATCGATGTTGGACTGTAAACATCGATGTTTTGACCAACGGTCACAAGAACATCGTTGTTTTAATTACAACATCGATGTTTTGGCGCTTCTGCCAAATTTTAAGAAAGGCTTGATAACACAGAACATCGATGTTTTTGAGGACAACATCGATGTTTTAAACTCAAAATACAATTGTATGACTGAAAGCATGCTTTGAAATGTATGAGTGAAATTTGTTTTGTTTGAGCCAATGCCTAAGAGAAGTTGAGTGTTTTACCTTGTACAAATGGGTCCTAACTTCTCTTGCTCTTCTTTGTATTTCAACTCTTGATCATATCTTCACTTGAATTCTTGATCACTTTGGTTGAGTACTTGTTTGCTTGATTTCTTTTCGCTTCATCTTTGTTATGATCTTGGTTTGTCATTTATCAAAACCTGTAGTGAATGAACCATGAAGACATAGGTTCTAACAAGAAGCTGAGGATAGGAAGGGCAAGGCAACTGCTGAAAGCAGCACTCCGCAGCAGACTCTGACGCAGCTGAACGCCTCACTGAAGAAGATTAGCTCAGCGGTGATGCAGATAGAACTTGCGTGCGTGGAACTCTTTCCCCACGTCAAAAACGTCCAAAAACTTGTAAAAGACCTAGAGAAGCATGTAACTCAATAGAGTACTTCTTCTCCATTGTAAAACTATTATGAATAAATAAAATAAGTTTTCTTTTAAAATCAAAACCTCCTATGTTACGAAATTTTGTGTTAAATAGAAAAATAAAACATCTCAAAGCAGAACAAAAATTAACAATAAGGATATTATTATAAACAGTGTCATTAATTGAAGAAAATTGGAGGAGTTTGGGAGGAGATGAATTCGGTTGATGAGCCAAAAAGAACACAGTTTTTCTATTCTTTCATTCCTTCAACTTTCTGTTACATATATATATAATAAGAGGGATATTGTATTTGTATGTATAATAATGACATACATACTAATATTTATACACGTTTTATAACACTCCCCCTTGGATGTCATTGTGTTGTTGGGTAGAATACGCTTTGGGAGTACTGCGTCATTAAAAACCTTACCAAGAAAAACCCAGTGGGATAAAAACTTGGTGAAGGAAAAAAGAGTGCAGTGCGTATTCTACTCCCCCTCATTTGGGTCTCCATTGATTGCTTGATGTTGTGGCATGCCAATTGTCCTTGTCAGCTTCTGGTAACATTTGTCTAATCATTTTTCGTTACATTATAACTTCAATTGGACAGAGTTGGCAGGATAATCTTCATAATTTTTGTCGTTGGAGCGTCTATCTTCCCATCTTGCTTTTGTAGGCCCGATAACATAGCAACTTCATGTGTAAAATTGTGGCAGATGTCCGGTTGTGCAATGTGGATTAAATGGGGATGAGCATCTGCAAAACCAACTCTTTTTCTTCGGGTTTACAGGATTCACATCGCATCTTTTATACCCCGAAGATAAGGACAAATCCATATCTTGTCAACAGGATTAAATCATAAGCTTCAGGCTTTACAACAAGGTACTCCAGGACCAATTTAATAGCACGGTATTTACAGGCCTCTTCTGGAGTGCCAATCATAAATAGATTTTATCCATACTAAAAAAAACTGAAAACATCAATTCAGTTCTATTTTGTTATTTTCCCGGGAATTAGTTGCTTCAGGCAACTTGGATCCTTTAGGGATCTTCACGACTTATGGATCCATAATAATAGGCTGTAATATCATTCACTAGATGCATTTCTAATACTTTTCATATACTGCCAGACATATCAAAATAATTACATCCACCACAGGGGAGTATATCTCCTCATAATTAGTACCTGGTCGTTTGGGTAAAAACTTTGTGCCACAAACCGTGCTTTACATCTCATTATTTATTTATTTCCACACAAATACCCTTTTATGACCAATAGAATTTTTACACCTTCTGGTGTACGGACTACAGGTCCGAAAATTTCTCGCTTCAGGCGAGTTCAATACAACCTTAATTGTATTTCTATATTTTGGCCAATTATACTGTGCCTACATTCGTAGGTTCATGATCCTCATTTCGTTTAGCGCTATATTGAACAATAAATATTCCGTCGACGGTTATTTTTCGTCGGTTCCATCTTATTCCTAACACTGTAATTGAGATCTCATCATGCTCATTTATTTCAGTTACCTGAGTTACTTCTGAAAATTTATCAATTGTGTCAGAGAATCAACCTCTTCTGGAGGACTTTTAATTCAAACCTCTGCTGGAGGTCTTATTTTCTCACTGGGGCCATCTTATCACTTTTGCTCCTTTTTCTCTATCGAGAAGTTCTTTTCTTTTGGAACCGAGTATAATCTATAGATTCATTTGCATACTTACATTGTTCTTCAGGAACATCAATCTCAAACAGGAGCATTTGCAGCTGGTATATGGTCACACTTAATTTAAATGTGTCTGGCAATTGCATATCGATTTTCCTGCAAATGAATCATCCATTGAACTTCAGGTTCATACTAATTTATTCGAGGATCAAAAATTAGATATTGATAAATCATTTCAATAATCTCTTGATCCAACTGTTTCTTTCCTCCCCCTTATGTTGGGTAAACTCTAACGTCAAATTAACATACCCAACATACACAACAAATATTCTCAATATTCTTTAAGGACCAACAAAACAATGCTGTGGTGGAGCATTTTTATACTATATAACCGATGGTCCGAATATGAGCGATATTAAATATGTGACCATTAATCAATTAAATGGGGAGATCTTATCATGTTGGCTTAATGCACACAAGTGTTGCTGCATATAAAATACCAATTATCAAACAGTGATATTTCATCAATGGTCCTGCAATCAATTGTCAATATGGCTCAGATCACTTTGGGTTTATTTCCAATGATATACATTTTCCATTGAAGAAACATACCAGCATTATCTAGACATATAGTCTAATAACATAAGTAGGGACATATACCGCAAGTGGCTTAATTATTAAATCAGTGCGCACAATGCCAACTTGCGTCACATAATAGACCACCTAGTCGATGCATCGTAAAAATTACCTAGATGGTTAACACCGCGGATTTATCAGTCTGCGTTTATGTCCCTGAACTATTCTCAAACTTGCTGGTGATACTAGGCCATTCTCATCTTAGGAAGGCCGTAAAATAACTTTCGCAGCAAACAAACTCATAGAAATTCATTGATTGTAAAACTTCTGGTTTTTCAATGAATGATCCAATAAATTTCGTGCATCATTATTGACCCGGGATGGCCCATCCGGTCATGCCAAACAATAAATCCATGAACCAACTTCAAGTTGGTGCCAGCTTCAGTCTGCGCAAGCTGTGTATCTAAACACTTAAAATTGCTAGCTCTAGGTTAGTGCATTCCAGCTTCTGGCTGGGTATGATAAGTTCAATAACTTAAATTGCTAGCTTCAGGCTAGTGTCCGCTTCGGGCTATAATGTACAAGCTTCAAGCTTTTGTATGCAAGCTTCAGGCTGCTAAGTGCCAGCTTCAAACTCGGTCATGATAACTTTTATTGACTCAAATATTTATGTCGTACAATGTAAAGAATAACGTAAGTAAACTTTCCCCCACTTGTTAGTTTCCTATAGGCATTTTAACATGGGGATATTCAATATCTCTTTACTGTCTCAATATAATTTTTATTAATTATTATAAATGTAAAAGTTTGTACTCTTCAAGAGTATAATGATATTTATGCTCTTCTGGAGTATAATAAAATTCAAGCTCTTCCAGAGCATAAATATTTTACCTTTTCGGAGTATATTAAATCTCATGCTCCTCTGGAGCGTAAATATGTGCTATTCTAGATTTTAATATAACTTGTGCTCTTCTGGAGCTTAGATATATACTTTTCTAAAGTATAGTGAAAGTTATGCTCTTCTGGAGCTTAAATATATATTCTTCTAGAGTATAGTAAACTTGTGCTCTTCTAGAGCATATTAATTTTCTTGAGATTGTATTATCATTGTTACTTATGAATAATTTCCGTTTATTAAATACGGAATATGTCATTGCATTGTCTTCAGGACAAATGCCCGAGTCAACGATAGTTTCATGTTCACATTAAAAATTTAGCAGTAATAACATGCATGAAATAAACATAATGTAATAAATATAACAATTAATAATAAAGCTGAATATAAAATAAAATCATTCATGCTTATACCTTCAGGGTAAGCAACGGTTTCATCAATATTAGATTTTCCCTTCAGGGACATTTGATAACCATTTACTCGATGCCTTGTTATAAGGCCTGTTTGTGTCCAATCGAATGTTCATAACCATAATCAAAATTATTACATACAATCACATTCACTTCAGGGAATGGAGCAGAGCCAATTCGACGGTAACCATGATTATTGCTTTTATTACCGGGGGTGTCTGTACTCGCGTAAATATACGATCTTCTAGATCATATTAAAACATGCGTTCTTCAGGAACATATTCGAAATTATGCTCTTCTGGAGCGTGTTAATCATTTTTCATTTCAAGATGTCATAATGTGTTATATTGACATCCACACATATAATTCTCCCCCTGTGGATGTCAATTGTGCATTGTCTTCGAGACGAATGCTTCAGGCATTATTCTAAGAAACAATTATAAAGTACTGAAAGTAAATAAAAATAAATTGCAATGCATAATAATTGAAATTGAACATAAAATAAATTGAATATAAAAATGAATTGCTCCCTTAGGGAAAGCAAGTATAATATCCACCTTCTGGTGGTCATATAATTTCCATCTTCTGGTGGTAATAGTGTGTATTTTCGATTTTTCTTTGAAGGATCTTCAGGATCTTTGGAACGGTAAGACTTCCAGTCTTCGTTGTATTTTCTTTTCCCGAGTCTTCTGGACTCTTACATTTAGTCTTTCGGACTATTCTCATTTAAATACATTTTCGCATTTAATGCCCATTATAAATTTCTTCCGGAAATTTTATGGGCCTTAAATTCAAATAACATAATGGAATATATAAATGCTTAATTAAAATAAATAAGCAAAGGGCCTTATGTTAATTACCCCAAGTAAAGTAAATGGCAGGAAATTAAAATAATGGGCCTAGTGCGAGCACATAAGTAAAATTGAAGACGAGAAAAATTTAATACAATGGGCCCTAATATAGCCCAATTAAAATAAATGGTTGAAAATTAAATGCAATGGGCCTTCAATTAATTAGCCCAATGAAAATTAATTTGTTGAAAAATTAAATACGATGGGCCTTACACGAGCCCAATTAAAACGTAAATAAATAGGCGGCGTAACCGGCCATAAAATGAATAATGGGCCTTTTTAATAGCCCAATCGGAATTTAAATAAAAACAGAAAATATGCTTACTCGATAAATCTTTCAGCAATAATATATATAATATATCATATTAGTATATGGGCCTTTTAATAGCCCAATCGTAAACAAAACATAAAATATGCTTACTCGATAAATCTTTCAGCAATAATATATAATATATTATACTTATACCGGGTTATTATTCCGGCCAAACACTTCCGGGCTTGCCGGGAAAATACCGAGGCACAAACCACTATTCACGCCGGAGTTACTGTTCACGCCGGAGTTCACCGGAAATACTGTTCACGCGTGTGAACTCGCCATCATCACCCTCTTGGCGCCGGTGAAATACCAAACAAAAACACACAAAATCAAACATCATCATAATTTCCGGCACAAAATCAAACATCATCATAATTTCCGGCCAAACAAATAAGCACAGTCGCCTTCCGGGCTTGCCGGGAAATACCGAGGCGCTAAATTCCGCTCTAGGCGCTAAATTCCGGCCAAACACTTCTGGGCTTGCCGGGAAAAATTCGAGGATTCAAAATTCCCGCTAAAATCACTATTCACGGTCGCCGGAAATTTCTATTCACCGTGCCGGACTATTTTGCCGAGGCATCAAAATTCCGGCCAAACACTTCTTGGTTTGCCGGATTCCGACCAAAAATTACAACCCGTGAACTCAACAACACCAACATTAACTCATAATCCACAATCAACACATGTAAATAAAAACGAGAAAAATAAATATAATGGGTCATTAAAAAAAATTGATGCAAATAAAATTAATCTCCCCCTTTTTTCTGTTTTTTTTTTATTTTTTCTCTTTTTTTTTTAGAAATAAGCATATTATTATTAAAAGAAAAACCCTAAGGAGGGCGACATGGAGGCATTTCTTTCATTCTTTTTACGATTAGAGGCAGCCAAGCAAATGCTTTCATCATTATCTTTCCTGTGCTTACAAGCAATAAAAGACCATAGGCATAAGCATCAAAACTTACCAACCACCCAAAAATTTACCAACGGTGCAGCAGCAGCGGCGGCGGCGACAAGCATCAAGCCCGACGACGGCGACTGACGGGGAGGGAGGCGAGCTACATCGTCTCCGGCCGCATCTTGACGCAGACATCAACGGCGGGAGGCAGGCGGTGGATCTCCAAGCCCGACGACGGTGACTGACGGGGAGGGAGGCGAGCTACGTCGTCTCCGGCCGCATCTTGACTCAGACATCAACGGCGGGAGGCAGGCGGTGGATCTGCTTCATGTCACCGTGGATCAGCTGCTCGGCG
This sequence comes from Turnera subulata, assembly GCA_028386065.3. Classification (NCBI taxonomy): domain Eukaryota; kingdom Viridiplantae; phylum Streptophyta; class Magnoliopsida; order Malpighiales; family Passifloraceae; genus Turnera; species Turnera subulata. Next base: position 14,444 of record JAKUCV010006665.1, on the reverse strand, counting down.
GCGGCGGTCCCGTCGCCATGGATGAGAGTGACAGCCTCGCCGTGCTGGGTGGAGATGAGGACGTGGCTGAGGGGCATCAGCTCGGGGGTCTCGTCGGTGGCCCTGGTCGTCGGCGCCGATGTCGTGAAGCAGAGCCTTTTTGTCGTTGGAGCTGGAGACAGGTCCGCCGGCAGCGGTGGTGGGTTGCCTATGCCTTTGCCTTATTCTTCTGTACAAGTTCTTTCCTGTGTCTGTTTGTTGTGGTTGTTTAACCGGATTTAAGTTTGCTTGGCTTGGTGGTTCGCTGTGGGTTGATGATGACGATGTTGTATGGTGGTTGTCGGGCTGTTCAATTGGTGGCCGGACGAATTTGGTGGTGATTCGGCCACCCGGATGTGTAAGTGCTGCTGCCATTGACGATTCATTTCTTTCTTGCTTGCTTGTAAAAAAAATGCTCGGGTAGAGAACAAAGTCGTGCTGATAACGTATTATAAATAGTGTCATTAATTGAAGAAAATTGGAGGAGTTTGGGAGGAGATGAATTCGGTTGATGAGCCAAAAAGAACACAGTTTTTCTATTCTTTCATTCCTTCAACTTTCTGTTACATATATATATAATAAGAGGGATACTGTATTTGTATGTATAACAATGACATACATACTAATATTTATACACGTTTTATAACAGATATAAAATCAAACATAAAGAAATTAAAAATAAATCTCGTTTAGCAAAACCAAATATAAAGAAATTAAAACAAAACACGTTTTCATGATCGGTGCTCGTATCGGACGTAAACATCCTCGAACCCAAGAAGCGTAACACGCGCAACTAACGATGACGTCAGTTTTCCTCGTGGAAAAGACATCCGTTATCTCACAAGTTGACGATCACGAGAGCGTCCTGTGTCCCTCGAAAGAAATGTTACCCACTTGTCCACAAATTCCGCATGAGCCAAAAATGTCTGTCAAGTCTCGTATCCCTCCACGATGTCCGAACAGGTGTAAGCTTGTCGCACATGCGCTCTACTCGAGGTATGGTCCCATCAGTCTAGCCTCAACGGTCACGGATGCATGTGATAAAGGATGCAGGAAAATATAGTAAAACCATGAAAAGAAACGCCAAGGTAGCCAGGGCGTTAGAAAATCGTAAGGTGGAAAAGGGCTGAAAAACACTGGCATTTGTAGCCCGAAAAACGTATAAGGTAACGAAGCAATAAATGAGGCAACGGCAAAATTTTTAAAAAGCAAAATCTTGAAGATCGAAAACGGTTTGGAGTTTTGTGAAAAGAATCTACCTTTCCTATCCCCGAAAAATATTTTATCTCTATTTCATCTTTCTTTTTCTTTTTCTTTCTTGCCTTCCTCTTCTTTTTTTTTTTCCTTCTTTTACTTTTTTTTTCTCTTTTCTTTTTTTTTTTTACGGGGACAGGTGGGGTATATACTTTGAAAAACTGGTAAACATTTTCTCCTATAAAAAGCAAAACAATGGAAAGCAAAAACCACAAAGCATATTAAAGCAACAAAACGCTAAGGCAAAAGAAACCACCATACTCGGAAAATCAAAACACCAACGCGTCCGAAACAACATGCCTGCTCCGTCATCCGTCTTCTTTGTCGAAGGTGCCAACCTAGGCAGAAGAAACCGGCTGGCCTACAGCATGATCAACGAGCATTCAGAAGAACTACCGAACGAGCTCAGCAGGATGCCTCGTCTGGTCTTCGTCGACGAACTCTACTCGTCCAGATTCTTCATCACTCCCATGGAAGAGACGTTCTTCCTAGAGGACCATGGCACCCTGAGGACCTCCTTCTACGGCTCGGCAAACTCCGTCATGTTCTTCATCTCCGAAAGACTTCAGGAGTTCAGCCTAGAGTCCACTTGCCATTTCCTAGAGCAAGGCACCTACTACCAACTCTCGATGATGGCCCAGAGAATGCCCAGAGTAACTCGGTTTCCTCCAACTTGGCCGAAGGCCCGACTATTGGTGTGGAACTGCAGAGGAGTCGCTAGGCGTTCCCAAGAGTTCTCGCGTACCCTAAGGGACCTGAAGAACCAATACAAGCCCAACATGGTTCTTCTCACGGAGATCCAGTGGCAGCCTAAAGACGATCACGGTCTCATCCCACTCCGGTTCCCTGTAGCAAACCGGTTCGAGCTCCCTGGCAAGAACAACGCAGGCGGCATGTGGTTCTCGTGGAGCGACAGGATCACGGTCAACATTAACAATGACCCCAACAACTTCAGGGTCAACGTCGTTCCAAGGCGATGAATGTATTTTTATTTTTTATAAAATATCAATGTAATGTTTATCTTTGTAATGAAATTATTAGTATTATTAATAATATTTATATTTCCGCTTATTTATAGCATCATTACCTCTTATGTGTACGTTCTGTGACAGCTGGCGTCCCTTGACTGGATCCATAATGCACTAACTAAATGATATAAAATAATAAACAAATGGAGCGAACTATGCAAACAAGAACAATAAACACAAAAACTTCCCAACAAGACCTAACGCCCACTCCGCTACCAAAATGAAACGCCCCGACCTGTATTTACCGTACACAGTAAACACGTGCCGGAACTGTGACGACCCAACCAAACCAACCTAGCATACAGTGTATACAAAAGAAACTCGGGCTCAACAGCCCAAAATAAAAACAGTGATAACATCATATCCGGCCCAATGGCTCAATAATAGTAAAAATAATGCACAGCGGAAGACTTAATAACGCACAAAGACACTGTATGCAACACTGATGCAAACTATGGATCCGAGCCCTGTCCAAGGGATAACGCCGCAGCCTGTCTGGAACGCATCAAACCTGTACCAAAATAACTCATCCTACGGGATGAAAGCCCGCAAGTGAGGGGTGAGTCCGAAGTGCTCACAGCCATGGATAGACGATCAATATGCAACCCTAAAAATTACTCAAAGTCGAAACAGGCAAAAACCGCCAAAATATACCAAACCAAACGACTCGACCCAAAACCGGTCCAAGACCAAAAGACTCAAATAAAAAAAATCCAATTTTCCAATTTTATCTTTTCCGGGCCCCGTCACGGATAAGCTAGAGGTCAGACCTTGTTATCAACATATTCCGGGTGCCAGACCAAATCCAAGAGAACCCAGGGATCGACATCCCAAAAATACGAACCCAGGGATAGACATCCCAAAAATAATCACGGGATAGACATCCCAAGCATAGACATGCTTATCATAAGTAACCCAGGTCATGGCCACTACAAAACAGTCTTAAACCATCGAGTCGTACCACTACTTACCACGTGACAATTATATTATCATCATTCAAAACCCAATCACAGGGATCAACATCCCTAACCAAAATACCGGGATAGACATCCCAAACCCAACCCAAGGATCGACATCCTTATCACAATTTATTATTAATCCCATTATACTTTAAACCAAAAAGAACACAAGGATTAATATCCAAAAACTCGACCTACGGGGATAAACATCCCAAAACCGATCAAGATACTGGGATAAACATCCCGACAACAATCAAGACCATGGGATAAACATCCCGAATCAAACCACAGCAAATGCAACATCCAACAATGCAATAATCACCAAACACAATAACCGAGTAATACAGGCACATATTGAAGGAAATCCATCCTCACCTTGGTCGATTACTCAACTCTGAAGACAATGTCCGGTCCGAAGCCGGCTCCTCGGGAAACTGCCCGATATCCCAACCTATACAACAAAACATTATGTTCACACAAATGCACATAATCGGTATACTATGATGCCAAAACTAAGAAATAACCCATCCCGGCTCATATCCTTTATTATCACCTTTTACCGAAAATATTATACCGTACGTATACCCGAATATAATTTCGGTACCATACTTTAATTAAAATTCTCTTTTAAATATTTTCATAAAATAATTATAATTATTCCAAAATTATAATCTCCATAATTTCCCTGAAAAATAATAACGTATTTATAATTTCTAGAAAGTATATATAGTATTTATCTTTTTCTAAATATACATAATAATATTTTCCAACATAAAATATAATTTCCTTTAATTTTCAAAGTACCTATATATATATTCCACAACCATAATTTTCCAAAGAAAATAATATATATATATATAATTTCCAGAAATTATTTTCATGGTATATATATATTTTTCCAAATAATATTAGTTTTCCCAAAATATAACTTAATTATTTATCAATGTATATATGTTTATATTTTTCTCAAAATACCATAATTAATTTGATCATAATTTTCCCAAAGTGTATATATTATTTTTTTAAAAATTAAATACCAGAATGATAAATAAATACATATATATATTATTATTATTATTTTTAACTGGACTGGGCCATGAACAGTAAGCCCATGCCCAGCCCAGAACAGCCCAGCAGGTGAGGCCCAACTGCCCAGGCCCGCGAGGCAGCCCTTTAGCAGGGTCCAACCCGAGTTCCACCCCGTTTGTGAGTCGGGTATTCACCTTGGCAGAAACGGGTCGAGGTGCCTAGTAGGAGACGGCGGCACGGCGAGCGGTAGGGACGGGCGAGAGGAAGATTAGCGCGGGGTCGGCGAGGCTGAGGCGACTCCGAAACGGCAGCAGGAAGGGCGTGGCGGCGACAGGAGCAGTTGCAGGTGCGGAGGAAACAAGATCCGTGGGTCGCACGGCGGGTCATCGGCGCGTCACGGCGTTTCGGTGGACGGAAGAGCTAGAGGGTGATGGCAACAGGTCGGCGACAGCGTGGAGATGATGTTGGTGGCGGCGGTGAAGCTCGGATCGGCGCCGGTCGCTTCCAGGTGAACAGTAACCCGAGGGAACTCGGGTTCACGATGAACATTTGCGTCTCTTTTTTTTTCATTTTCTTTATTTTCTTTTTCTTTTCTTTTTTTTTCTTTCATTTTCTCTCTTTTTCATTTTCTATTTTTTTCTTTCTTTCTTATTTTTTTTCCTTTTTCCTCTCTGTTTTTTTTCCTTCCATTTTTTTCTTTTCTTCTCTCTTTTTTTTCCTTTTTTTTTGTCTTTCCCTCTTTTTTTTTCCTTTTCTCTTCTTTTCTCTCTTTTTTCTTTTTCTTCTCCTCTTCCTCTCCTTCTCTTCTCCTGCTCCCCTTTTATAGACCGTGAATTTACTATGCATCATGTGACGATCAATAATGCAGCTTGTCTGCATTATGGAGCGAGTCCGGTCCGGACCAGAAAATAACTGATACCCCCTTAGTTATTTTTCGGTGTGATTTTTCGTAGGATTCCGGGACCCGAAAAATACCAACTTAGGCCCGAAAAATCCACGGAAAAATCTCGAGCGCGGGAAAACCCTCGGTTACGAAAGACGACGCTCGATTTACCTTGAATTAATTACCCAATATTAATTCTTTCGGTAAATCGTTGTAGAAAGACTTTTACAGTCCCGGTAAAAATCCAAATTTTTACCTGGACTGTTACAATATATGTCTCCTGGGTGTCTTTATATTTAAAGTTTAAATAATGTCTTTTAGAATTCCTACTATTAAGTACAAACTCTTACAAATCTTAATTCTTACACATTTTGTGCCTATAAATAGGTACAAACATATGTTATAGGTGACACACTTTTGTAATCATATTTTGGAAAACAAATAATAATATCTCTTCCTCTTCCTCTTCATTTTCTCCTCCACTGCTTTCTTAGTTTATATTTGTCTAAAAATTTCACACTCTGAGTTTGAAACACCCCGACCAAAATTTACCCAACATACAGTATTTACCGAACAACAGTGCTGACATGTGGCACAAACTGTGTAATACAACAGAAAATCTGCCCATTGGCCCAAAATAATAACAAACACCCGACCTCGGGTACCTCAACATCAATAGCACAGCGGAAGCATTTATAGTCTCATAAGCAACATATGCAAAACTCCAAATGCAATCTAATGGATCCGAGTCCTGCCCGAGGGGTGCGCCGTAGCTTGCCTCGTACGTACCTGTACTACAAGCAACTTGTCCTACGTGATGAAACCACGCAGGCGAGGGGTGAGTCCGAAGTACTCACCGGTACAATAATGTACAATCATGGATAAACAGTAATATGCAGGCAAACATAGTACCGAGAAAGAAAAGCACTAGCAAAAGACAGATCAAAGATTCATTTGAAACATGACTGAGCCAAGGCTAAAAGACATTATATAATTTCTAATTTTTATCTTCGGGCCCCGTCACTGGACAAGCTAGGGTCTTACCTGGTTATTAACGTATTCTGGGTGCCAGAACAAAAGAGAACCCAGGGATAGACATCCCAAAATAGAACCCAGGGATAGACATCCCAAAATATAATCACGGGATAGACATCCCAAGCATAGATATGCTTATAACAAGAACCCAGATCATGGCCACCACAAAATAGTCTCTAACCAACGAGTCGTACCACTACTTTCCAAGTGAGAATTAAGTCGTCAACACAACTTCCAATTATCCAATTATCTCAAGTTATCTACAGTTAATAGATCAACAATAACAACAATGACAAAGAAGCCAAACTCAACCAATTCAGCGGTTCAATCAAACAAATCAATTAATAGAAAACACAACAGTACTATGTGCAACATATCAAAGGTTATCCATCCTCACCTGATGTGTCTCTGGAACCGGAACATAATCCATATGACTTTTATCTGTCCCTATATCAAATCAATACATACAATCACATATAATGCACATCGAAGAATGCAATGCATGTGGTTAACTATTAATTTGTTATTCGGCTTATCCACCACTAACTCTGTTATCAACGTTTCCGAACCGTTTCCATTAAATGTTACTTTTACGGTTGTAAAATAATTATATCCCATAAAATACTTGTAGCCGATATTGTAATATAAAGTAGAAACATTACATAAAATAATTATTCTTGTCAAGAAAAGAAATAAGTACGTGTACGTTGATTATAATAGAACCACTAAATGAAAATAGTGCCACCGGCAATTTATTAATGTAGCCTATATATGATATAAAATAATTATGACATATTGTTGAAGAAAATATTTTTTTGTGAATTCATATATATATAATATTTATATAACCAGTAATTGTTAAAAGGTAGAAGTAATATTAATAATATAACACATACTTAATAATATAATAAATTAATTTTGCACATAATAATATAATGAAGATAATAGTAAATTTTCCTGGTAGATTGGGCTACTGGATAATTATTATTTTGATCTATAAAACAACACTTCTAGTAAATTGTAATATAAATTATGAAGAGTTAATAGTAAGGTGACGTCTTAGCTTACTCTGTAAAATCAATTATAATATAACCTCAATTATAACATAACCAAGTCATTCCGGAATTATGGTATCCGATAAATAAATAGTTATTTTAACTAATACATGATGTACCTAGTATCGGTTAATATTATAAATGAATTTAGGTTTATATATATATAGATATTAAACATATAATATGCCAAAAAATAATAATGTTATGATTAATTTATATTTAGGCATGCAAGGTGATACCCAATTATGCCATAAAATACTAATTATCTCATAATCTATGTAAACTATATATAAATATCATTCTCTTTTAGAAAATATTATTCGGTCCATTAACGTCCTTAGCGCTTTTGTTATCGTATCCGTTAATATGTAGTCGTCCCGAGAACATGGGCTTTGCAAAATCGGCCCGTTTCCGAGCCTGACTTGCAATCCGCCCAAACCCGAGCCCAATGATGCATACAGGTCCAAGGAATTACCCAAAGGTTACTGTCCCTGGTTCGGTTTGTCGGCAGTTCCTGAGACCTCGCCGGAATTAACCACCTGCACCAACCTCACAACCCCTCTGTACGAAACTACCATCATACCCCCACAGTACTGAGCCATCCACTCCACCGGAAAAGCCATACGATCTACTGCTCCTGCGATTGATAGCCATCAACAACACCTCCTCGTCAGCTAAAATCTGACAACACTACGTCGTAGCCTAGCAGCTTCTCCTCCGTCACAACCAAACCACAACCAGTTCCACCATCGTACACCATACATCTTAACACCATCAATCAACCCGTCACCAATCCAACGATACAAGCAAAGATGCGATTAGACATTACTCAAAGGAGGTTGAGACAGAAGGGAAAGGAAGAGGAAAACGCAGGGCGATGACTTACCCGCGTGAGGAGTTTGGTGGCAGCGATGGGAAGTGCGACCAGGCGAAGAAGATCGGGCGGCGCGAGGGAGACGAGGGCGGTGGAGGAAGACGAGAGAAAAGTGATCCTAATCGGGATCATCTGGTTCGAAGCGGCAGCGGGAAAGGATTGGTGGAAGGAGGAAAAATTAAAGGAGAAGGGTAAGAGAAGAAGACAGAGGAGGAAGGGAATTATTGAGGGAGAAGATGGGAGAGAGAATTACAGGGGATTTGGTAGAGAGGAGATAGATTGATGGGTGTATGGTGCTGGGGAAAAGGAGAAGATAGTGGGAGGAGAAAAGGAAGAAGACGAAGAAAAAGGAGAAAAGAAAGGAAGGAAAAGAAAGAAAAGAAAAGAAAGGAAGAAAAAAATTGGGCAGAAAACAACGTGTTGTCGGGTGAATTATTGATGCCTTGCCGACATCAAAACGACATTGTTTTGGACGTCCCCAAACTCAGTCAACTGCCTTGGTCAAAACGCAAGGCTTTGTGTGTTTTATGTTTTGGCTAGGACAAAACTACGTCGTATCAGCCAAAACTACACCCAACCTTGTGTTCCATATTTAGACATAATTTATTTCAAAATATAATTTAAGAAAGCTTTTAGTAAACCATTTAATTTTAGGTGAAGTCCAAAATAAATTTCTATACTTATTTGGTAAAATTAATTTCCTAAAACATGTTTATTAGTAATTATGGAAAAGTAGTTAGTAAATATCTTGATAAAAACAATAATCTTAATAACAACATTAACAGCAATAATATACAGTAATATTAAATTTTTAGTAAGGAAAGAACAATAAAGAGAGACATTTTCTTTAGAATTGTAGATAGTAAATTCGTTGAAAATTACATAAATAAAATCTTAGCCAAAAGTCATCAAAGATTTTCTTTAAAACTTTTAATTAGTAAAGTATTGGAGTATGGGTAATTATATATCTTATCAAGATGTTAATCGTAATATTAATGGTAACAATAATAACAATAATAACAATTTAGTAAAAATAAAGATGAAAATAATGAAATTTTGACTCGGATTGGTAAAATTCTTAATTAACCGCGATAATTAACCTCTGTAAAAGTCAAAACAACTTGGTAAAAATCACGAAAATTTTACTCGGGTCATTACAGAGTTTGTCTATAATAAATGAATTTTTTTAAGGTCAAGTTACAGCAAAATCAAGGTAAATTTAAATTTTATTTGTTTCTTTTGATAAAATATATTAAAATAATATAAATATACATATTTTTTTTGTTATAAAACGTGTGTAACGTGTGTATGTGGATGTCATACTATTACACCAACCTCTGTTATTTATATTGTACAACACACACAGAAATGATTTTGGGAATAAGAATGAACCGAGCTTATCTGCTCCTTCCATCCTCCTCTTCTCCTTCTCCTTCTGCCTATTTTTCTTCCTCATAGTTTCACATATAAAACATTTATTTTACAACACGTTATCAGCACGATAACGTCTCTACCTGAGCGTTTTTTTTTTCAAGCAAGAAACAAAGAAAAAAATGCCAGTAAGACCGGATCACCGCCACCATCAACCCACCGTGAACCACCAAGCCGAACCTCCGGTCGAGTATGCTCAAGTCCGGCCAAACAACACCCCATCAATCCCACAGATACAAAACAAAACCCAATTGGGTTAATTCCCACAACCACAGCAACTACCCGAATTAAATCGGGTATTGGAATACAAAATTCAAAATAAAGCAGAGAAGGAAAAGGGAAGCCAGAGACTTACCCGTTGGAAGACGACGGTGGCGCCGGACTTCTCTATGGCTGTCGGATCCACCCGCGACGTCAACATCATCTCTGGCCTCCCGGCGGCCACCCGACGCCGCTTCCTACCTCGTCACTGACATCATCGATGACGATGATGACCACAAGTCGACGAAGCCCCGCCGGTTCTCGACCTCTCCGCTTTCTTCTCCAATGATACCAGTGCCACCAGGAAGCCGGAGAGACTCATCCACCAGATATCCCTCCTCACCTTCGTCTGCTTCCTCGTCGTCGGCGTCGGGGCTGGTCACCGATCTCGCCCGGGCTCAGGCCGAAGGGAAGCACAGGGCGGAGGAGGAGTGACTCACCCACATGTCTCGTCGTCGGCGTCGGGGTGTAAGAAAACGCGGCGCGACTGCAGTAGGGGCGACGGCTGTGGGAGTAGCCCGACCCGGTTGGACTGCATGCGAGCGAGAAGAGAACGGACGGCGGTGGCGTCTCCTGCAGTGGTGGCAGCCGCGGCCGGAAGAAGAAAAGAGAAAGAAAAGGTAAGAGAAGAAGGAAGAGGATTGTAAGAGAGAGAGTGAAAGAAAAGAAAAAAAGAGGAGAGTGCGGCTGTGTGTGAGGGTGAGAAAAAAGAAAAAGAAGTGAAAGACCCGTTTGGGTCGGATCTTTAATCGGGTCGACCCGCGTTCACCTGGGCTAGGGTTAGGTTTTGGCTTGGGCTGAATTGGCGGGCCTATTATGTGGGCTTGTGTCTGAGTTTCTGTTTGGGGCTTGGGTTTTGGCCCATGCAGTAGGCTGGGCTTGCCTATATCTTTTGGCCCAGTCCAGCTAATAATAATTTAAAAAAACAAAATTAAAAAGGATATATATAGCTACGGTAATAGTAACCGGATACTAGTATAATATATTATATATGTTATTGCTGAAAGATTTATCGAGTAAGCATATTTTCTGTTTTTATTTAAATTCCGATTGGGCTATTAAAAAGGCCCACTGCATTTAAATTCACGCCTTTAAATTTTATTTATATTTTATTTTGGGCTTGTCCAAGGCCCATCAAACAGTGTTCCTCCGGCGAACCCTGAAGTGTTTTGACCGAAATCCAACGTCTCGGGATTTTCCCGGCAAGCCCAGAAGTGTTTGGCCGGAATTAGATACCTTGGGAGCCCGGAAGGCCATTATATTTATTTTATTTACTTTCATTTATATTAAGTTTGGGCTCATATTAGGCCCATTATATTTTTAAATATTCTGTTGTTTACATTTCAATTGGGCTCATATAAGGCCCATTGTACTTAATTTCTCGTTTTAATTTCTTTACGATTTTATTGGGCTCGTATAAGGCCCATCACATTTGTTTTGCGATAATTTAATTATTATTGGGCTAATTTATAAAAGGCCCATGTTTATTTCTTTTAATTTCGTCTTTAATTTTATTTAAATTATGTTATTCAAGACCCTTATAATTTCTAGAAGAAATTTATTGATATTAAATCCGGACAGGAATTTGCATAATAATAGTCTGGAAGACTAAATATAAGAGTCCAGCAGACTCAATAAAGGAAAATATAACGAAGACTCGAAGTCTTACCCTTCAAAAGATCCTGAAGATCCTTCACCGGACAATCGAAAATAAAGACTATTACCACCAGAAGATGGAAATTATATGACCACCAGAAGGTGGATATTATACTTGCTTGCCCTGAAGGAGCAATTCATTTTATATTCAATTTATTTTATGTGCAGATAAAATTATTACGCATTGCATTTATTTTATTTATTTTTCAGTACTTTATAATTGTTTCTAGGATAATGCCTCAAACATTAGTCTCGAAGACAATGCAAAATTGACATCCACAGGGTGAGAATTATATGTGTGGATGTAAACATAACATATTATGATATCTCGAAACGAAAAAAATAGATTAACACGCTCCAGAAGAGCATAAATTCGAATATGTTCCTGAAGAACGCATGTTTTAATATGATCTAGAAGATCGTATATTTACGCTCTGGAAGAGCATATATTCTTGAAGAGTACAGACACCCCTAGTAATAAAATGAATTATTATGGATCCTGATGAATTGACTCTGATCTATTCCCTGAAGCGAATAAAACAGTATAATTATTTGTGCCTATGGGCGTAAATGAGATAATAAATGGAAAAGGCTCAAAGCAAACATGCATATTATTATTGCATAAATGGATACATAACTGGAGAACATTCAAAGAACAATGGTTCTCATACATATGTTTAAATAGTACTCTATCTGTTGGGTTCAACATTAACCCTGAAACTCTGAGCCTCACTATTAATGTTGACCCTAACACTGTCGTTCCAGGAGAACCACATACCGCCCATGTTGTTTTCTCTAGGTATCTCAAACCGATTCGTTGGAGGAAAACGAAGTGGAATCACACCATAATTCTCTCCTGCTTGCCACAAAGTCTCAGTAATCAGTACCATGTTAGGCTTGTACTGATTCTTCAGATCCCTTAAGGTACGCACAAAGTCTTGAGACCTTTTTGCTATACCCCTGCAATTCCACAGTAAAAGTCGTACTTTAGGCCATGTAGGTGGTAACCCAGTCACCCTTGGGACGCTCCGAGCCATCATGGAAACCTGATAATAACTGCTTTGATTTAAAATCTGACATGAAGGCTCTAGCTGAAATTCCTGCATCCTAGCAGATATGAAAAACATTATAGAGTTAGCTGAGCCATAAAAAAATTGTCATGAGATTGCCTTGATCCTCTAGGAAGAAAGTTTCTTTCATTGGAGTCACAAAGAACCTAGACGAATATAGCTCATCTACAAAAACTAAACGTGGAATTCTTGCTAGCTCATTTGGTAATTCTTCCTGCTGTTTATTCATCATGCTATAGGCCAACCTATTTCTCCTTCCTAGAGAGGCACCCTCAACAAAGAAAACAGTAGCTGAGGAAGGCATTTTTCTTGTCTTGTTGAGTTTTTCTGTATCATTATCTTGTTAAGATTTCTGTATCTTACTGCCTCTATCGCCCGCCCTTCTTATAGCCTGAGCATACAGCCAGGTGTCCCCGAAAAGTTCCAGAAGATTTTTCGGTGGATTGTATTATTTTTTCAGAAAATTCCAAAGCTTTACAATCCTTGAGGATTTGCTTTTGGAAATGTCTGCCACTACATTAATTGTTGCTCAATAATTCTGATCTTTTTGACATGAGTGGCAGATATAAGCTTAAAATTGGTACACAACAGCCTGAAGTTGGTACCCATCAAAAAGCTAGTAAAAATAGCAGCCTGAAGCTGGCACATATATACCAGCCTGAAGCTGGTACCAACTTAAAGTTGGTTTATTTGATTTATTTGGCATGACCGGTTGAGCCATCCTAGGTCAATAATGATGCACTAAATTTATTTGGTCATTCATTGAAAAACCAGAAGTTTTACAATCAATAAATTTTCATGTGTTTGTTTGCTGCGAAATTAATAATACGGCCATCAAAAGATGAGATTGGCCTAGACCAGCAAATTTGGGATATGAACGCGGAATGATAAATCCGCTGTGTTGACCATCTAGGTAATTTTTACGATGCATCGACTAGATGGTCTATTATGTGACGCAAGTTGGCATTGTGCGCACATGTTCTAATGATTAAGCCACTTGCAGGTGCATATCCCTACTCATGTTATTAGACTATATGTCTAGATAATGCTAGTATGTTTCTTCAATGGAGAATGTATATCATTGGAAATAAACCCAAAGAGATCTGGGCCATATTGACAATTGATTGCAGGACCATTGATGAAATATGACTATGGTATTTTATACGCAGTAAATGTGCATCAAGCCAATAAGATATTATAAGATCATAAGATCTCCCCATTGGTTCTTGGTCACAAAATATCTCTCATCTTCGGACCGTTGGTTGTACAATATATTATGCTCCACCACAGCATAGTTAATCTGGTCTTTAAAGAAGGTCGGGAATAGATGTTGGGTAATCTCCATCAAATCACAACATTATTGAAACTATTGACTAAAAGATTGGAGATTCATTTACAGCAAGATTTTCTTATTGATAATTCGATATGTGTGTATACCCAACATCAGGGGGAGAAAGAAGCAGCTGGATCAAGTTTGTTGAAATGCATAATATATATGAATGTTGATCCTCATATAAATTAATGTGAACCTGAAGTTCAAAAGAAGATGATTCATTTGCAGGAAAATTGATATGCAATTGCCAGACACATTTAAATTAAGTGTGACCATATACCAGTTGCAAATGCTCCTGTTTCAATTGATGTTTCTGAAGAACAATATAAGTATGCAAATGATGTAAGTTTCCCTAGGCCATATGACATTCATATAAAAGCGGATATATGCAGCGGAAGACAAGGGAAACAACCAAGAACACATGTGAAGCTAGTAAACCGTATAACAATTTTACTTACTTGTAGTGTTAGGATCTTTCACCTAAGCCGGAAACCGAATCAGTAAGAGCAAGAAGAAGACCTGCTCCTCTACGGTATCCACACGAACCGTGATCGGCTT
>JAKUCV010006664.1:125408-186391 GCA_028386065.3 Turnera subulata | reverse complement strand
TCCAGACAGGCTGCGGCGTCATCCCTTGGACAGGACTCGGATCCATTAGTTGCATTGGGCTTTGCATATGTTGTCATGTGAGTCTTAAGTCTTCCGCTGTGCATCTAGTTAAGTCTTCCGCTGTGCTGATTATTATTGTTGTTGGGCCGTTGGGCCAGTTATGATGTTACTGATGTTGGGCCGTAGGGCCATATTGATGTTTATATTTTTGGGCTGTTGAGCCAGGGTTTATATTTTATACAATGTAAGCTGGGTTTGATTGGTCGGGTTGTCACAGTTCCGGCACGTGTTTACTGTGTACGGTAAATACGGGTCGGGGCGTTTCATTTCCTCTGTGAGGATAGTCTATGCCTTTTGTCACTGAAAGCTCATACAACTGCCTACTCTAAGGCCCTACAATTGCCAATGAAGTTGGGGTTGAAGTTGGATTGGGTAAAGGGCTTGTAACAAGTAGAGTTGATATTGTTTTTGCAATCTGGTCTTTTATGTCTTACTATATAGCAATAGGCTCGTTATGTACCATGGTGTCCAAGGAGAAGGAGGGTCTGTGTTACTTGGTTGACTTCCTTATTGCCAGGGGTGGCTTGTATTGTAAGAAGGATTTTGGTTCCCGTATTAAATTAACTAAAATGGTACGATTTCTTTGCTTATATATAGTTCTTTTTTTCTTGTTAACTTGATCACTTGGTGACTTGGTGCTGCTTTATCGAATTCGAAGTTCTTCTCAGAAGCATTTACAGCAGGAGAACATATCATGGCGATCATAAATAGAGTCCTACTAATAGATGATAAGGATAGATGTTATACTTTCGTTATCAGTAGTTATAGGATAACTGTAAATAGAATACTTATATACTTAGGACTCATGTATATTGGCGGTTTTGCAATACAAATATACATCAGGACAGCTCATTCGGGCATCCTGGCATTCACTCCTTTCATGGTAGCGGAGCTAGTGTTCATCCTTTGAAACTCTTGTTTGCTTTTCTTCCTTTCATTCTGTTACCTCATGTCGACTAATTCAGCCCTTTCTGGCTCTTCTTCTTCTTCTTCTTCTTCTTCTTCTTCTTCTTCTTCTTCTTCTTCTTCTTCTGCCGCTACGATGTCAGTTTCTAGTGCAACTGTTCACTCAGTGCTCAGTGTGAGCAATATTCGGAACTATGTCCCTGCCAAACTTGATTTCAGTAACTTCTTGGTTTGGCAGAGTCTTCTTTACACTGTCTTCCATTCCCATCAGGTTGTCAGTCATGTTGATGGAACTGGTGTGCCTCCTGAAGCCTTCATCCCTTCTGCTACCCCAGAAACACCACCCAAACCTAATCCCCTCTTTTCTCAATGGCAACAAATCGACAGCACCATAGTAATGTGGATTTATGCTACTGTTAGTCCCACCATTTTGAAACACATTGTTCGCCCCGGTTTTTTTCCCTTCTGCGAGAGAGGTATGGCAAATGATTGAACAGCTCTTTCATGATCATGTCCAAGCCCGGTATATGGAATATCGTTCGGCTTTTGTACAATCCAAAAAAGGATCCCAATCCATGAGCGATTATCTCTAGTCGGTTCGCGGTATTGCTGATTGTTTGGAGTCCATTGGTCGTCATTTGAGTGATGATGACATTGTCATGCAGATTTTGGATGGCCTCCCAAATGAGTATAGTGATATTGTCACTCTTTTAACCTATAAATCTCCTCTTCCCTCCTACCTAGAACTGCGATCTATTTTACTAGCCCAAGAGAATCGAAAGACCAAGCGTGACTCTTCCTCCACTTCTTTGTCTCCTACAGATTCCTCTCAAGCTCTTTTCACTCAGTCTCGCGGGCGTGGCGGCCGAGGGGGACGTGGTGGACGTGGTGGCCGCGGTTCTTATGCACCTCGTTCTTCTTCTTCCTTATGGAACTCATCTTCTTCTGGTTTTCCTCCACGTTCCCGACAGGATTTTTCACCTCGTTCTAACTCAGCTGGTTCTCAATTTTCTCCTCGTCCCTCCACTCCACGTCCTGTTCGCTCCCCTTCCTCTATTCTGGGACCCTCACCGGTTCAATGTCAGCTGTGTGATGGATTCAATCACACAGCAAAACATTGCCCTCAATGCTCCTACGCTGGAGTGCATGAGCAGCAACATGATTCTTCATCTTTATGGTTTGCGGATACGGGTGTTACGGGTCATATGACCAACACCACTTCATCTCTAGATTCCTTTTCTGAGTATTATGGCACTGACTCTGTTCAAGTGGGTGATGGTACGCATTTATCTATTTCTCATGTTGGTACTAAGGTTTTTCAAATCAGTGGTTTTTCATTTCGACTCTTAGATGTTTTGGTTGTCCCCCAGCTAACAAAACAATTACTTTCTGTTAAATGCATTTGTGTTGATAATTCGTGTTCTATTATTTTTTATCCTTCTGTTTTTTCTATGAAGGGTTGTCTTTTTCACCATCCCTAGATTTGGTGCAATGATCCCGGCACCCTTTATTCTCTTCGAGTTTCAGCCCCTGTTGCTCCTTTTTCGTCCACTGCTCTCGCTGTTTCTCGGGTTCCAAGTTCTTTGTGGCACCGCCAGTTATGTCATCCTGGAGTTCCGGTGATGCAACAATTTTCTTCCCAGTTTTCCTCTCTTTGTTCGCCTATCAATAAAGATGCGTTTTGTGAAGTGTGTTTGCAAGGAAAGCAAACTCAGTTGCTCTATCTGAAGTCTCTAGAACCTAGTCTAGGGTTATTTCACATTTTGCATTGTGATGTATGGTCTTCTCCAGTTGTTTCCTTCACTGGTTTTCAATATTATGTTTTATTTTTGGATGAGTTTTCCAAATATTGTTGGGTTTATCCCTTACGTAATAAAAGTGAGTTTTTTTCCAAGTTTCAACAACTCCATACTGAGATTAAAACTCAATTCAATCACTCAATTCGATTTCTTCAAAGTGACAATGGAGGAGAGTTTTGTAATAAGCAATTCGATCTTTATCTCCAACAACATGGCATTCTCCGCCGACTCTCTTGTCCTTATAGTCTCCCCAAAATGGCATGGCAGAGAGAAAGCATCGTACGCTGCTTAATGCTATACGCAGTGTCTTATTCCAAGCAAAACTCCCTCCTACATTCTGGGTCGAGGCTCTTCACCATGTTAATTTTATACAAAACCGATTACCACATGTTTCACTCAAGTGGTTGAGTCCTTTTCAACGTCTCTTTGGTCGGACTCCAAATCTTACTCAAATCCGTGTCTTTGGCTGTGCGTGTTATCCCTTAGACATGAGTCCAAATCATCATAAGTTATCTCCACGAACAGATATGCATATCTATCTTGGCTTGCCTCCTCATCATAAAGGGTTTCGTTGTTTCCATCCCCTCTCTCGCAAAGTGATAATCTCGCGGAATGTTGTGTTTGATGAAAACACTTATCCCTCTTCCCCTTCGCCCACAAACCCTAAGCCAACACCTCCTACTCAGTCGTTTGATCCGACTGTTATTCTCCAAATCCCAGGCACACTGGTTCCATCACCACGACAACAACTTCCAAGTTCAGCCCCCCAAGAACTCCTCCCTCTACGACTCCTACACCCAATCATCCACTTCACAGACCCAATCTACCCACTCCGATATCTCTACCTCCCACGGATACATCTTACCCATCAGCCGAGGGTTCTAATCCTCAACTCTCATCCGAGAGTCCCCACCAGCCTCACCCATCCACTAACTCTTCTTCTCCTCAACCATCTGTTTCAGTCGAACGTCCACCAAGCCCACCCCCATCTCCACCCAAACATCAGATGACCACACGACTTCGTGAAGGTATTAAGAAACCAAACCCTAAGTATGCCTTTCTTTCCACAAACACTGACCCCGGATCCAAAAACATTCAAACAAGCTTCGAAGGATGAATATTGGATTGATGCTATGAAGGATGAATACCAGGCCTTGATACAAAATAACACATGGACCTTAGTCCCACCACCTTCCTCTCATGTTAACATTGTTGGTTCCAGATGGATCTATCGTCGGAAATTTAACTCCGACGACAGTCTTTCCAGGTACAAGGCTCGCCTTGTGGCACAGGGGTATACATAGAGTACAGGAGAAGACTATGACGAGACCTATAGCCCGGCAGTGAAGCCAGCTACAATCAGAACTGTTCTTTCTCTTGCTGTGTCGCGTGGATGGGGAGTGCGTCAACTGGATGTCAAGAACGCCTTCTTAAATGGTTTTTTTAAGGAGGAAGTGTATATGCGGCAGCCACTAGGTTTTGAAAATCCTAATTATCCAGGATATGTTTGCAAGCTACAACATGCTCTTTATGGATTGAAGCAGGCACCGAGAGCTTGGTACCATCGTTTTGCATCTTTTTTGCTGGCCAACAAGTTTACTGTAAGTCGGTCTGATGCATCTCTGTTCACGTCTTATACTGCTCACGGGACTGCTTTTCTTCTTTTATATGTGGATGACATCATTTTGACGGCATCTTTCTCACCTCTTCTCTATCAACTACTAACACTACTCAAGAAGGAATTTGCTATGACTGACCTCGGGCCCTTGCATTATTTTCTTGGGATCCAAGTTGCTCATGTTCGAGACAGATTGCTTCTTCATCAGAGAAAGTATGTTGACACCATCCTCAGTCGAGCTAATCTTCCGAATTTAAAGCCTGCTCCCACGCCCATGCAGCCTCAGCAAACGCTTTCTCTTCACCAGAGGGTGCTTTTGGACGCTGAAGAATAACGACGATATCGAACTGTGGTTGGTGCTCTTCAATATTTAACTTTTACACGCCCAGACATTTGTTTTGCAGTTAATTCCGTATGTCAATTCATGCATGCTCCAACAACAGGGCATTGGAAGGCTGTAAAACGAATTCTGCGCTATTTGGTCGGGACCAGCTCCTATGGTTTTCTTTTACGCTCCGCATCAACACAGACCATGACTGCATACAGTGATGCAGATTGGGCGGGCTGTGTGGATACTAGGAGGTCTACAACTGGTTACTATGTGTTTTTGGGGAGGAATTTAATTTCTTGGTCTGCCAAGAAACAGGCCACAGTTTCTCGAAGCAGTGCAGAATCGGAGTATCGTGCCCTTGCTAGTGTTGTAGCTGATGTTGTTTGGCTGCGTAATCTACTTCACGAGCTTCGATGTCTCCCAACACAGCCTATACCGGTCCACTGTGATAATCTCTCTGCAACTTTCATAGCTAATATTCCTGTCTCCATTTTATTCGGGAACGTGTCCAACAAGGCCAAATACAGGTTCTACATGTTGGTTCATCACAGCAATTGGCAGACATTTTCACTAAGTCCCTTGGTACATCTCAGTTTTTGTTACTCAGAAACAATTTGAGTTTGGTTTATTTAACCACCCTCCAATTGCGGGGGAGTAATAGATGATAAGGATAGATGTTATACTTTCGTTATCAGTACCTATAACTGTAAACAGAATACTTGTATACTTAGGACTCATGTATATTGGCGGTTGTGCAATACAAATATACATCAGGATAGCTCATTCGGGCATCCTGGCATTCACTCCTTTCACCTACGAATAGACATAGAACGTTCAAAAGGTAAAATTTTGGAAGATGTGAGGGGAGATATTGAACTAGGCATGCATGTACAATTTGCATAGCTGTCCAGGCCGGACAATATCATTTTCAAGGACTTCTCCCTAGAAATTCAAGCAGCAAAGACTTTGGCCTTGGTGGTTCGGGCAAATCGATTGACATTGATAGCTCTATTGCAAAGATTATGACCCCCTTGGTGGAGTGATACTTCTTGATGGAATTACTATTGATAAGTTGCAACTCAAGTGGCTAAGGTTGCAGATGGGCCTGGTTAGCAGGAACCTGCTTTATTTTATTTTTTTTTTGATACCAAGGAACCTACTTTCTTTGCAACTAGTATAAAGGAGAACATACTTTTTGGCATCGGAGATGCTACAATATTGGATGAGATTATTGGAGCTGCCAAAGCTTCTAATATAATGCTCACGACTTCATTTCCCAGTTGCCTCAGGGGTATGATACCCAGGTTAGTTTTTCCTTCTCGTCTCCAGAATTCACTGAAGTCCTGGAAACTTGGTCCCATGTTGAATCAATCCAAAGAGAAGACGGTGTCTACACATCTTTGGTCCGAATGCAACAGACAGAAGAAGATGAAGAAGAAGAAATCAAGGAAGATACGAGTAGAAACTCATCCTCTTCTTTTATCCCTGAAGCAGGTGTGGATGATACTTGCAATGATGGATAACCGCAAGTGAACAGGACTAGTTCAGCGAACTCAATGACACTAAACTAAGTTTCACTCAATAAAGATGATAATTAAGTTGGTTCAGGAGAAGAATGATTCTTTACCATCTTTTCGCAGACTGCTGGCTCCGAATTCACCAGTGTGGAAAGAAGGGCTATGATCTCCATTTATTTTTCGACAGACCACAATGAGATCAAGGAAAATATAAGAATCTATTTGTTGCGCTTAATTCATTGGGGTCGCAATTTGCGCAATATCATCCAGCAGCATAAGGCAACATTATTATTTTGCATACATGGAGGAGCATTTGAGTAACAGGATTAGAGAGATGATGCTTTCGAAAATTCTTAGCTTTGAAGTTGGTTGGTTCGAGAAAGAAGAAAATTCAAGTGGCGCCATTTGCTCCAGGCTAGACAGTAATTCTAACGCGGTATGCTCTACTGATTTAAGTGATTCAATCTATATATGCTGATAATGAGATAGTTGTTGCTTTTCAACCAACAACAATAGGCAATAGTTATTGGAGAAAATAATTGACCATAGTGCTTTCATCCATGCTGTATATCCCTGTGGTTAATTTTCTGCATCCCTAATTACTATCTTCATTGATCCATGTTTTGTTCAGCACAAAGTGTTGAGACTTATTTTTTTCTCGTAAATTTGGAATTCGCTGCTTAATTATTATTAGTTAATATGTCTTGGACGGGCAAGGTCTGTAGTAAGAGATCGAATAGCGCTGCTAGCTCAAACAAGCTCGGCTACAATCGTAGCCAGTGTTATATATGGGACTTGCTATTTCTCGGAAGCTTTGCCGTTGTTCTAACAGCTCTTCGACCCCTTATTGTAGTCTGCTTATACGGTCGGCGGCGTATGCTACTTGATAAGATGTCTGAAAGAGCCATCAAAGCACAAGAAGAAAGTGGTAAGCTTGCAGCAGAGGCTGTTTCCAATCTCAGGACCATCACAGCCTTTTCTCTTCACAAGACCGGATCTTGACAATGTTAGAAAAAGCTGACGAAGGCCTTCAAAAATACAGCATCAGACAATCACTTTTTGCAGGAATTGCACTTGGTGCCTGTCAAAGCATAATGCCACTTGGGCCTTGGATTTTTGGTACGGTGGCAGGCTAATATCTCAAGGCTACATCTCCCCAGAAGACATGTTTCGGATCCTATTCATCTTGTTATTCACACTTCACAGGCAACGCCATAGCTGATGCTGGAAGCATGACTACTGACTTAGCCAGGGGTTGGGATACTATAATAAAGTCAGTTTTTGCTATTCTTGATCAGCGGACAAAGACTGAACCAGAAGACCCAGAAGGGTCTCAAGCCCAATAAACTAATGGGCCACGTAGAATTTTGATGAAATAAATGAGTCAGAAATCATGGAGGCAACTAATACTTGGTGAGGGGATAGAGGGGTACAATTATCTGGAGGCCAAAAGAAGCGGATTGAATGCAATAACCAGGGCCATTCTTAAAAATCTAGCAAATCTTATTGTTGGATGAGGCAACGAGTGCACTTGATGGGCAATCAGAGAGAATTGTGATCTAGTTGTTGTGTTAGATAAAGGGAAGGTGGTGGAGAAAGGGACTCACTCATCTTTGTCGGCAAAAGGACCCTTGGGGTACTTACCACACCACTCAATCTCCAAATGACATCAAATGCCAATACCATTGGTGACTGGATTAAGTGGTCAAGCAGCGGTGAAATTGTTATGTGTATTCTTCTTTTTTATTTTTAATTTGGGGCCTTATTCATAGGGAAATGCAAAACCTTCATCTTTTCTTTTCTTCCATTGATGAAGTAGAAGTTAGGAGTTAACTAGAAGCAATTTCATGGTTCAAGATTCTTAACTTGTGCCATTAGAAGTCTGGACGACAAACTATCCTTTTACCCGCTCGTGATTAGATATATGTTAGTTTCCTAGGGGCACAGTTATACAATTTTACAAGTAATGTGATACATCGAGCTTACCTTAAACGTGGGGAATAACAAGGTTGCGCCATTTTCAATTATGTGGGCATGTCAATCAATTGTTTCGGACCATGACTAGGATTTCTACCGCTTCTAATACATTAATAATCTATGGGCTTCCAATGTTAAAAAAAACAGGAATCTATGGGCTAGTGGATTTCTGCATTGACAAGACAAAGAAACAAAATAGAAACTTCAGTTTCAAGTTATTGAGAGAGAAGCATAACAGAAAAACTCACTGCTAGAAAGGACAGCAGCATTGGCTCATTCTCTTCTCTTCACTTTTGTTCTACTTGAAGGTACAAAGAAAACTCATCATCTCTCGTCACTTTATGACAAAAAAACTAACGAAACTTCCAAAAGCTTCAAACCGTCGTCGTTCGGCCCAATCGTTTGGATCTGATTTAGGTAAAGCACATTAGGGTTTCCCCAAATCAAGTGGGCCTAAATGTTTTTTTACGCGCCATCAGATAAGAAAGCCCAAAATGAGGTATTGCGGCAAGACGTTTCTAAAATAAGAACATTCCCCCACCCATATACAAATAACGCAAAGCCAAAGCGACAGTCGCTTCTCTTCTCTTATTTCTTTCGCCAACAATTCATTTTTTTTTTTTTCGAAACCTCAAAATAAATTTTTTCTCCCCCAATCTCAACTGATACACAAAGTGGTGTGTGTGTTTTTTAATTCCCGATTTTTCATAAGAGTCTTTTGCAAGCACCTCACTCTGTTGCAACCATCCCTTCCCTTCCCTTCCCTTCCGTCCCATTTGCTAATTCCCTGCTCTTCTTCTTATATGTTTTCCGGAGAGAAAAAATTGAATTCCATTTACAGGTAACCAAGAAAAACCCCGCACGCAAAAATAATTAAAAAAAAAGAGAGGAAATAAACTGATTCTTTTCACCCTTGAAGCACACGCGACGCCGATCAAATCAGTTTACTTCACCAAAGGAAAAACAACAGCCTCCTCCACCTCTTCCTCCTGTCAGTGACTTCTCCTTCCTGTGGTCCTTGTACCTTCTTCCTCTGAGGGAGATCTGGCTCGTGTTTTTGAACCGAGAAACGTGAGTGAGTTTTGTGCTTCTCTCCGATTGTGGAAGCGGATTGTTGTGCTTGGAAATGGTTGGTTGGTTGGTTGGTTGGTTAGTTCGTGCAAGCGAAGAAAATTAAACTTGTTTGTTTGTGTTTTGCAGGGATGAAGAGGACACGCGATGACGTCTTTGGCGGCCCTCAATTTAAACGGCCGCTTAGCTCTTCGCGTGGTGAATCGTCAGTTTCCATCTCCAAGTCTCCCTTTTGTGTTCAGTTTGCTTGCTTGGTTTCGAAAAAGTGTAGTTTATGGGGAGTTTGCTTTGTTTTTTTAGACACTAGTTTGTGAAACTTGTTGGCTCAAGGTGTAATTAATCCGAAATTGACAAACGAATTTTAGTGATTGTTTAGATTAGGTTTTAATTTTCTCCACTACTTTGAGTGGCGTGGTATTAGGGTATGAGGAGGTAGATTCCCATCTTAATCTAACTAAGCAAGAATATGCACACACTGTTTTTTTTTTTAGGTTTGCCGTTAGATAACTTTCTTTTTTTGAGAAAGATTGGGCTTTCTAGATGTTGTGCTTACCGTTTGCTGGTGTAGTGGTAGGTTTAGAACTTTTTTTTTTGGTTTAGCTAGAGGTTATTGCTGTTTAATGGACACATGCTTTGCTAGTTTTGATGGAGTTTTTTTTTTTAAAAAAAACTGTTTTGCCTATTAAGGTATGGGCAGTTGCAGATTCCAGGAGGTGGTGGAGGAGCTGGAGGAGGTGCTGCTGGTGGAGGAGGAGTCCCCACTGGTGGTGTTGGTGGTGCTTCACAAAAGCTAACAACCAATGATGCCCTCACTTATCTCAAGGAAGTGAAGGACATGTTTCAGGACCAAAAGGACAAATATGACATGTTCCTTGAAGTCATGAAAGATTTTAAAGCTCAAAGGCAAGCTCTCCATCCCATTGAAGTTTTCATTTTCCTAGCTGTGACTGTTGGTTTGACAACTAATTCAGGCATTGTCTTTTGCAGAACTGATACTGATGGTGTCATTCAAAGAGTGAAAGAATTGTTCAAGGGCCACAACAATTTGATATTTGGATTTAACACCTTTTTGCCGAAGGGATATGAAATAACCCTTGATGAGGATGACGCTCCACCGAAAAAGACAGTAGAATTTGAAGAAGCAATCAATTTTGTTAACAAAATAAAGGTTGGAAAACTATCATTTCTTAAAATATACTGTTTGTATGGATCTTTTGACCAGCAGCTTTTGTCTTGCAGAAACGTTTCCAAAATAATGAACAGGTTTATAAATCTTTTCTGGACATTTTAAATATGTACCGGAAAGAGCACAAGGATATAAATGAAGTCTATGCCGAGGTAATCATATTGTCCTCTAATTGCTTTTTATATCTTGTTGCTTTCTCTCAGTGTGCATTCATGGTGGGGACTGTTATTTTGATGCCTCTAGTTGTGTTAGCTGTTTTGGCTTCTCCATTGTAGGTTGCTGCTCTTTTTGAAGACCATCCGGATTTGCTTGATGAATTCACTAGATTTTTACCGGATGCTTCAGCAGCGGCAATGGCACATAATGCTCCATATGGTCGGAATTCTAGCCAGCGTCAGAACGAGCGGAACGCTACTGCTCCCAACCTGCGAATGCATATGGATAAGGTAACTGTATGCCTTCAGTGTTGCATTTTTTGCCTTCTACTTGATGAGAGTTAATTTTTAATATATCACATTGGCTTGCAAAGCTTACATTGCTGAACCATGTCATTTATGTTAATGGATCACTATGGTGATTAAGTGGGTCTCTGTCTTCAGCAACGCCGGCGGGATAGAATTCCCACTGCTCATGCTGAACGGGATGCAAGTGTTGATCGGCCGGAACTGGACGACGAGAAGGCACTGATGAAAGTGCACAAGGAGCAGAGGAAGCGCTTTGAGAAGGAAAATAAGGATAGGAGAAATCGTGACCAGGATGATAGGGAACCTGATCCTGATAGCAGTAGAGATTTCAATTTGCATCATTTTCCTGACAAAAAGAAATCTTCTCGCAAGGTTGAAGGTTTCGGAACAAGTTCTGGCTTTGCTTCTTATGATGAAAAAGATTCTATAAAGAGTAAGAAACTGTTAACACCAGTAATTTCTAACATCTCTGTGATCTTTCATTGTTACTGGATTTTTTTCTGGTTCCCTGGGAATGAGACCCATTTCTGTTCACTTTGAAGGAGAAAAACATGGAAAAGAGAAATTTGAGATTCTGTTGTCAAGTGCTTTCTGAGTTTGCAAAAAAAAAAAAAAAACAAATAGCTGTGCTGGTCATAATATATCGACTTTCATGGTAGTTTCTTGCTCCAGTATGAAAGTTTCATTTCAGGGAAGAACTATGTACTATGATACTTTCTGTTTTGTCTAGCCCTGCTTTGGTCTCGGGTTTGATGGTTGTGCATGCAAACAACCTGGTACATTCCATTTTGTTTTCATCCTAGTCTTTTGCAATACTTCAGGTTTACTTTTGTTAGGTCTCGACTTCTCTGCTGTCATCTTCTCAGTGGTTCAATTGAAGCTATAGCCATTTCATTCCCGTTCATTAAAGTTAAGATATTGTAACATAATAAGACGTGCTCTGGGTAAAATGTAGTGATTTTTTTGTAAACGCACATTATGTTATTGTATGAGTATGTCACCATCCTCACAAACTCTATATGATGATTTGTGTAGTATGTTCAAATGGTGGTGTTTTGAAGTATTAGAAAAAAAGGAGTCCGAGTCCAATAAGGATACCAATCTTGGCTTCGGGATAATCCTATGGGCATGTGATGTTTCCTGCAGTCACCAGTACATTGGCCTGGGAAAGTTGTACTTAATTTGAACTTGTCATTCTTGGGTTCTACTGTTGCCTGTTATATGGAAATTTATGCTGTATGCTATAACTATTTCTGAAGATCTATCTTTACCAAGGAAAAGCTTTATAAACTTTATTGCGGTCATTTGGTATGCTTGCTCATGCATATGATTTTCAGGTCAAGAAATCTCAGTGTTAACGTCCCATAACGGCTTCTTAAGTGTCATTAACAATGTTTTATGTTCTCGTCCTTGTGTATTTTTTAACTTGTATTGTTCTCAATTCCTGTGGCAGGCACGCACAACCAAGAAGTTATGTTCTTTGAGAAAGTGAAGGAGAAGTTAGGCAATGAAGACGATTACCAGGCATTCTTGAAGTGCATTAATATATATGTTGAGGGAATAATAAAAAAAACCGAACTCCAAAACTTGGTATGCTTCTTTTCCCAAGCAGTTCAATAATTTTGTTATTTTATCTTCTCAAAGAAACATGTATACATGCAAATTCCTTTCTTCCTTTAGTGTAGTAGTACAACTACTCATGTCACAATATTGATTTCTACAATGTGGCTGTCTGGAAATTTGTCCGGGTGCCTATCCTCATACCTTGTTTGATTGTGGATGAAGCAAAATTAACATTCATCCCTTTCTTGAATTCTAGTTTGATTTTTCAAATGAATTGTTGCATCCAGCAGATAAGTGCAGCAAGGCTTTGAACTATTGACCTATTTACTTTTGCATCAATGACCCATGAGAACAAACATTTCTTTCAATTTACCAACACAAACAAATTCTGGATTAGAGTGCATTGATCTTTAGTATTTCAATTTTTGGGTCTGTTCCAAGTAGTTTGTTCAAGTCAAGTTACATGATGTTTTCTGTTTGAGATGCCTACTTTCATTCTCAGCTTAAAAACCTCCTGTGTATTTCAGATTTCTGATTTGCTTGGAAAGTATCCTGAGCTTATGGAAGAGTTCAATGAAATCTTGGAGCGTGGTGAGCATATTGGTAACTGTTGAAAATACTGTTAATGGAGCAGTTTTATTTAGATTTTAAATTAGCAGATAATTTTGCTTCCCACTGATTATTCTGACTGCTTTCTGGTTAATATCTTTGTTGCAGATGGTTTCAACTCCGGTGTTATGAGTAGAAGTATGTAAAACTTTTCTTGTGCATCATTTTATTTAAATATTGGTGTTCATTAACTTATTGGAGGGTCTTTTTTCCGTGATATTTTGTGAGTTCTTATGATGTTTAAATTTTATCTAGCCTTTCTACAGAATGACAAGTTTCCTTTTCATTGCAGAAATATTTGATGCACATGCATCTAGATCATTGAAAGTGGAGGAAAAGGATAAAGAGCACAAACGTGAGTTGGAGGGAGTAAAAGAAAAAGAAAGAAATAGGGAGAAGTATCTTGGGAAATCCATTCAAGAGCTTGACCTTTCCAGTTGTCAACGTTGTACTCCAAGCTATAGGCTGCTGCCAGATGATGTATGGAATTTTTTCACCTGTTTTGCCACCACGGATATGATTAACTAGTTTGTGGCTTATGTGCAACTTCCTTTGCAGTATCCAATACCTTCAGCGAGCCAGAGATCAGAGCTGGGAGCACAAGTATTGAATGATCATTGGGTCTCAGTGACTTCAGGAAGTGAGGATTATTCATTTAAACATATGCGCAGAAACCAATATGAAGAGAGTTTATTTAGATGTGAAGATGATAGGTAAAACTATTCCTTTATGCATCTGTCTAATTTCTCCTGTCATCTCTGTTTTATCCCATAAATTCCTGGATGGCTATAGAAAATCAATCTGTGTTTTGTGTCATAATGTAGATTTGAACTGGACATGCTGTTGGAGTCTGTGAGTTCTACCACTAAGCGTGCAGAAGAATTACTAAACAGCATCAATGACAACAAAATAGAGAGTCCATTCCACATTGAAGATCACTTTACTGGTTTGTTGTTACTGCTTGGATTACTATTGTTTTGCTATATCCCTTCTATTTCAGCTTTGTATTAGTTTTCCTGATGTCTGTATGGTTTGTTTTCTCCTTGTTGATATAGCTCTAAATTTAAGGTGCATTGAGCGTTTATATGGTGACCATGGTCTTGATGTGATGGATATCTTGCGTAAAAATCCAACTCTTGCACTTCCTGTTATATTAACTCGCCTCAAGCAGAAACAAGAGGAGTGGAACAAGTGTCGTTCAGATTTCAACAAGGTCTGGGCTGAAATTTATGCAAAAAACCATTACAAATCCTTGGATCACCGCAGCTTCTATTTCAAGCAACAAGACTCAAAAAACTTGAGCACTAGATGTAAGTTGAGTTTAATTTTTTATATGGTTACATCGACAGTGTTCCTTGGTGAACCTTTTTTTTTCATGTAGAAAACAAAAGGTATATTATGTACTTCTGTTGATTGGTAACTGAGAAATGTTATTTATCTGTTTTATTACTTGAATCAATGTACATGTGAATATTTGTGGTGAATACATATGAATGCTTATTTTAATATCATCGGGAATTGTGTTTTCTTTCCCTACCCTGCACATGTCAAGATATTATTGTTTGTACTTCTACTATATTATTGTCTGTGGGAATTTCATACTCAGCACTCCTCACCTCAATGCAGCATTGGTGGCTGAGATTAAGGAATTGAAAGAAAAACTGCAGAAAGAGGATGACGTTATCCTCTCTTTTGCTGCTGGAAATCGACAACCTTTGGTTTCACATCTGGAATATGAATATGCTGACGAAAATATTCATGAAGACTTATATAAACTTGTGCGATATTCATGTGAAGAGGTTTGCTCAACAAAAGAACAATTCAACAAAGTTATGAGGCTCTGGACAACCTTCATGGAGCCAATGTTGGGCATTGTTTTTCATGCTAATGGGGCAGAGAGTTCTGAAGATGATGGAAAGGATAGGCATCCTGCAACAAACTTCTCCTTATCGAGTGTAGCAGAAAATGGGAGAAGTTCAAGTCCTGTCCGTGCCGTATTGAGCATGAAACAACCAAAATCAGGGAGCAATGGAGATGAAAAGTCTTCACTTGAGCAAGCAAACTCTAGCAGGCCTAAAGGGGATAGTTCGGCCAAAGAAGATAAATTGCATGATTTGGATCGTGTTATGAAGGATGATTTGCCAAGTAACAACCCGAAGCTAGAAAGAGAGAAAGATACAGGCATAACTGACAAACAACCCTTATTTAAGGTACAAATTGCCTCTGGTCAGGGAGTGACTGATTCCAGGACATCATTTGTAGTAGAAGCTGATAAAAGTCATGGAAGGACTGGTCTTGGTGGGATGGAAGGTGTGTTTAAAATCTGGTTGATATTGAATTGTTATTTTATCGTCTTAAACTCTCTGCAACTCTGATCTTGTCATGTTTTCAAGTATCAGGCTCTACTGCATCCACTCCTGGTGGTGCTGTTCCTGAGGACAATAAACTTAAAGCAGGGATTGATGTTGGACCTTCGTCTGAGGTATGAATTGACAGTTTTAACATGCTGGCTATGCTAGTTGCTGTGTAAATTGGTTGGTTTGGCATTTTCTCTTTGAGGAGCTGGCTTTTTTATTTTTCCTCCTTTTGATGGTAAGGGAAGGTGCTGTCTAACGATTTAAAATTTTTGGTTCTCCAGGGTGGGAGTGTGTCTAAATCAATTATGATGGCAAATGAAATGCAATTAGATGGTGACAACATTGATAGATATCGCCAAGAGTTAACTGAGCCCTCCAAAACAGAGAAAGAGGAGGGTGAGTTATCCCCTACTGGTGATTTTGACGAGGACAATTTTGTTGGAAGTGGAGATACAGTTGTGCAGGCTGCACCAAAGGCCATTCATAGTATTGAAGGCCAACAGCATACCAGAAATGGGGAAAATTTGCCTTGTCCCGCTACTGAAGAAAATGAAGCTGATGCAGATGCTGATGATGAGGACAGTGAAAATCCTTCTGAGGCTGGTGATGATAGATCAGGGAGTGAGTCTGCAGGTGATGAGTGCTCCCGGGAAGAGCATGAAGAGGATGAAGATGCAGAACATGATGATGGGAAAGCTGAGAGTGAAGGTGAAGCGGACCCGCAGTTTGCTGGAGCAGATATGTCATTACCTGAACGTTTTCTTTTGCATGTGAAGCCTCTGGCGAAGCATGTGCCAGCAGCTTTACTTCACGGGGAAAAGAAAGAATCTAGGGTTTTCTATGGAAATGACGACTTCTATGTGCTTTTTCGGCTTCATCAGGTGTGTAACGATGCACAACAAATGTGGATAATCCACTCTTTTTTAACACTGCCTTTTTTTTCTCTTTTAACCGTGCTTAATATCTGCTCTTTGTTTGAATTGTAGATCCTTTATGAGAGAATTTTAACTGCAAAAACACATTCAACTGGCACTGAAATGAAAAGGAGAACTTCCGGAGATACTGGTTCTCCAGATCCCTATGCCAGGTGCTTTGACATCCCATTTTCTGTGCCAACTAGCTTGGGTTACGCGGTATGCGGTTCATATTGATTTAATACATTTTGTTGAAACTTTTGCAGGTTCATGAGTGTGCTGTACAATTTGCTTGATGGATCTGCTGATAATGCAAAGTTTGAGGATGAATGTAGAGCTATTATCGGAAACCAGTCATATGTATTATTTACACTGGACAAGCTAATATATAAACTGGTCAAACAGGTTTGGCTATCTTAATTTCTCTTTTCTTAAGATTGTCCAGTTTTTTCTTGCAAAGATTTGAAATGTATTAATTTTTGTAGCTGCAAGCTGTAGCAAGTGATGAGATGGATGATAAGCTTCTTCAACTACATGAATATGAAAGATCCCGGAGAGTAGGGAAGTTCATTGATGCAGTGTATTATGACAATGCACGATACCTTCTCCACGACGAAGACATATATCGGTTGGAATTTGTAAGACCTTTCAGTTTCTTATGTTTTTATTGAGATGAGATGCAAACCTAAGATCTCATCCCCTGCCCTCTTCACCTTTAAGCCTTTTTGTTGTTCATACTCTCTCCCTTTTATTCCAGTACTTGGCCTGTCTTTTTTGCTTAGTTTTTTCTTTTGAACTGATATTTTTGTAGTCTTCTGCACCGTCCCATTTATCCATCCAGCTGATGGACAATATAACAGAGAAGGCTGAGGTGTTGGCTGTTTCCATGGATCCTAATTTTGCTTCATATTTGCATAATGATTATCTGTCAGTCTTCCCTGGCAAGAAGGAGCCGCATGGCATTACACTCATGAGGTGTGGTGATATCTTTCCTCAGTTTTCACTGTTCAATAGCGTTCAATTTTATTTACCATTTCATGTGTAGCAGTCTTTTGAGTTCCATCAACAGAATTGGCATCTGGTACCATTCTTCTATCATATTTTTCAAAGGTCTTGTAGAATGTTTTATACCGGCTGATCTGTGTATCCTATGATCACAAAAGCGGAAATTATTTTCATTTATTGGATAGTTCTGAAACTTTAGGTGTGCAAGGTATGATAAATTATCCTGTACCATTAGTATGCGAACTCTTATCTGCATATCGGTGGTTTAATCATCAAGATTTGGCAAAAGCACTGTGTTTGTTGTGGTTCCTTACCGTGATGCCAAAGGAAGGGTGTGTTTTAACCTTTCTTCAACTGATATTTGCAGAAACAAACGCAAATACAAGGGGCTTGATGAATCTTCTGCCTTATCGATGGCTATGGAAAATGTGAAGACGTTTAATGGTTTGGAGTGTAAGGTTGCCTGCAATTCATGCAAGGTAGATTTCTTGTTTGTAATTTGCTTTAAATCATGGTATGCTGTTTTTCCTGCACTGTTGTTGTTTGCTTCAAAATTTTGGCTTCTTTTTTTCTTCGACCAATTGCTGCCTGCAGCTGGAAGTTTCTGACTTCGCTTTAATTTGTTTGGTGTTGCTTGAGTTCACTCTGCCAATTAAAGCAGTCGTATTTTGCATTGTGCAAACAATTGGTAACTTCAAACCATTCATTGACTTCTCCTAATACGAGCCTGGTATATCCTGCATGTAGCCTTGATGTTATCAAACCTTTTTTACCCATTACTTGGAGAAGAATCATGACAATTCGAATTAAGGTGGGCTTCTGATTTCTAGGGTCTTGTTCAAATTATTTATTTGCTCTGTTATGGATGTTGAGTTATTCTGAGTGATAATAATTTGCAATTAGTGTCGACATCTTGTTCAACAGGAAAGCCCTCTTCTCATGATGGAGGCCATTCTTTATAAAAAAAAATTGCACTACTGGGATGCTGTTTAGTGCATTGACAATGTGTGTGGTCTTATTTTGTGAAATCAATTTTACACCAGCGTTTAACACATTTTTTGATTTGTGTAATGTACAAAACTTTCCTGATTCAAATGATTGAGGTGCAGCGTCTGTATGAGTTATTTGTCTGTTTAGCAAAATAGCTCAAGAAATTTTATAATTGAGCGAGTTGACCCTCTGCATTTGACCAGTTAAAGGGTACCAATTTTTAGATATCTAGTCTGCCAGATCTTGAACATAAACATATTGTATCTGAAACTCTCGAAGCTTTGAACTTCAATATATGAAGTGAACTTTTGTTCTTATTCCAATTGTTTTTACTGCTGGGGTTTAGCTGGTTGTTTTATCTTTGATGATTGATTTGTGGTTATTTCCTATTGGGTTATCGATTGCTATTAATTTAAAAAGGTTTATACATTCGGCATTCCTTAATCTGTCTTTTACCTTTGTCATTTACTGCCTTGGGTTGATCTTACTGTGGGAACCTGAGCGGTTTGTCTGTTTCTCATCTGCTGGGATTTGCTTTATGTTACAAAATCTTCTCCAGTTGTGATTCGGTTTAGGAAATGCCAGCTTTCATCTTCAGCCCCATTGGTTCTGCTATTGACAGACAGTTATATGAACAGAATACTTTGGTTATGAAGAAATATAAGGATTTAAATCCAAAGAAGTTTTTAGTTAAGGGGATTATCTTAATGAGCGTCACAGTATCCTGTTTTCTCATTCTTTTGTCATGGCTGGAGTTGAACATGTGTCAGGTCCATTGTTTTTCTGCCCATGTCTATGCTTTTCTGAAGCAATGACCTATTAGCTTTTAGTAACATGCATTTTTCTTTGGCACATTTCCATATTCTTTCTTCCTCTACTTTTAAATGTGAAACAGATATAGTTGCTGAATGTCTGGATTATTATTTGGCAGATCTCCTATGTTTTGGACACAGAAGATTGCTTCTTTCGATTAAGAAGGAAAACAGGAAATTCGTCTAAAGGCAGATCTTTGTACCATGATCAGGATCAGGCAAGAGTGCAGCGCTTCCACAAATTCTTGTCAGCTGCATAACCTTCCAGCATCCTTTCAGAGCTTTATTTAAGGTAGATTGGCAAAAATGCCATGCAAGTGTTTAGGCTGTTCTTCTCCGTCTCTGTCTCCATGCTTCTTTCCTACTGAACATTTCATGGAACAGTTTTTACACATTGCAGAGTCTCCTCACGCATGAAACTGTTAAAACTTCATTCGGGCAACACATAGCGTCTTCATACTGATCTCTGCCCAGTGACGCCTTGAGGAGAGTGTGATACGGATGTCTGGTGGTATGCCAGCATCATCGCATTGCATCGGGTATTGTACATAAGTTGCATACATGATTTTGTAGAAATGTAACTCTTCAATTGTTCACATTATCTTGTAGTTAGGTCCTTTTTCTGTCCTTTTTTTTCCTTTTTCTTTTTCTCTAAAGCAATTTGTGATGGTTCCACTTGTTTTGGAACCGGCTTACCTTTTGTAAAACTCATTCCAATCTGTAAGTGGAAGAAAATGATCTTCATTGGGGTGAACACAAATTAAGGTAATACAATGGGCTATTCTGTTATGACATTTGGAAGCAGGTCGTTGGCCTTCACATATGAATCTCATGCAATTGCTCTCGCTCTTCCTCCATGGTCTTTTCTTTCTCCCTTTAAATCCAGGAGCTATTATGGTCTGGGACCCTGTTGAATTTTTCATGATGTGAAAGAATTTTTATTGCATCAATGTGCTATTAGAAGAGTTTTTGAGTATGCCTCTCAATTTTTAGACTCTGTCCTTG
Source organism: Turnera subulata (assembly GCA_028386065.3). Lineage (NCBI taxonomy): Eukaryota > Viridiplantae > Streptophyta > Magnoliopsida > Malpighiales > Passifloraceae > Turnera > Turnera subulata. The sequence goes on along the minus strand of JAKUCV010006664.1, from coordinate 166,207 downwards.
CCGGAACGCCTAATTCTCCCAAGTTATTCTCACCTCAGAGGCATGTAAGGCATCCAGGTTAAGCAGTTGTACTTTACAAAATTGCAATTTTTCACGTTCTGAACTTGTAATGGAATTGGCATGGGCACTGTACGACATGACAAAATTTTAATAGGGAAACTTTTTCAATTTTCAGTTCCTGAACTAGCAATGAAATTGACATAAGACATGGTTACAGGTTTGGCTAGGTTACGGTCACCCATGCATTTGGCTTACTCTTTTCGTGGTTGTGTAAGACCGGCTTTCATAGTATAACCAGTGTTTTCAAACCAAAGCTCAGTCCGATTGATTGAGAGCAAGCTTTCTTCAGATCAATGCTTTTTAAAAGAAAAATTATCGGCTGAACCTAAAATTGTGACATAGTGGCCTGACCGCCGACCGGCTCCATTAATAACCTTGGTTCTAACTTGGTTTACAAAATGATTGAAAAAGTAGGAATTGACAAGTGGTCACATGCCTTATGTCCCCCCGTTGTATCCATAATTTAGCCTGCATAACTCTAATTAGCATGTTTATGGCATGTGGTCGCATGTGCTTGAAGCAGAATAAGCCTGGAGGCCAGCAAATTATAGAAAATTCATTATTAAAAACGCAAATCATAGAAAGTTCGCTATTTAAAAAATGGAAACTTCCAAAGCAGTAGAGTTTTTTTTTTTTTTTTTGATAGACAAAGCAGTAGAGTTCAAACTAGCGAACCTTCACTATCACAAGCGAGTCCATCACAACCGCGTTCTTTTCCCTTTGTCGTTTTCCTGCATACTAAGTTTGACCATTACGCGTTTTTTTGCCGGACGTCTCTATAAAACACTACACTTTCTCCTCCTTAGACTTTTAGAATTCGACATCTGCGCACAACTACCACCGATGTTTGTCAATAAACCACCAATCTTCTGGATCTCCATTGTTTTCCTCCTGTTCCTCATCTTTCCCATCAATGCAATCCGACCACATCCCGGGAATGGAATCCAAGACCAGATTGATTCGTCTATGCAATATTTCTCCGAGGCCCCAGATTACCAAAACGAGCCACAGTGCCCAAATATCGACAGAACCAGTCTTTGTGATCCATCCCTTGTTCGTGTGGCGATGACACTGGATCCAGAGTATCTAAGAGGCACCATAGCAGCAGTCCACTCGGTTCTCAAGCACACTTCTTGCCCTGAAAACGTATTCTTTCACTTCGTGGCCGCTTCGGGTTCCGGGTCGGTTGATCTTAGCGGCATTGTGAAGTCTGCGTTCCCTTCTTTGAGGTTCAAGATTTATGCTTTTAAAGAAACCCTAGTCAAGGGTCTCATCTCATCCTCTGTTCGTCAAGCTCTTGACAACCCTTTGAATTATGCAAGAACTTACTTGGCCGAGATTCTTGAGACCTGTGTTAAACGCGTGATTTATCTGGATTCCGATACCATCGCCGTCGATGACATCCAAAAGCTGTGGCAGATTCCTCTTACCGGTTCAAGAATCATAGGGGCGCCGGAATATTGCCACGCGGACTTCAAGAAGTACTTCACCGATGAGTTTTGGTTGGATACTGAGCTTTCGAGGACTTTTGAAGGGAAAAAGGCTTGTTATTTTAATACGGGTGTGATGGTGATGGATTTGGAGAGGTGGAGGGAAGGTGACTATACGAGGGAGATTGAGAAGTGGATGAGAATCCAGAAGGAGAAGAAGAGGATTTATGAGTTGGGTTCTCTTCCTCCGTTTTTGTTGGTTTTTGCTGGAGATATTGAGGCCATTGATCATGGATGGAACCAGCATGGGCTTGGAGGAGATAATGTGGTCAACAGTTGCAGGTCTTTGCATCCTGGACCAGTGAGTTTGCTGCACTGGAGTGGTAAGGGAAAGCCATGGAAGAGGCTTGACATTGGGATGCCTTGCACGGTTGATTCTCTTTGGGCTCCTTATGATCTTTACAGACACCCAAAGAATCCTATTTTTTGATCGGGTTGTTCTTTTTAGGGTACATTCTTGAATTCTTTTGATTCGTGATTAGCAAATTATACCCAACTGCACAGTTTGATGAGTGTATAGAGAATTTTGCAGACAGTGATATACTGTAATTTACAAGAAATTCTTTTGCTCCTTCCACTCTCAAATTTTCTTTTTGTTCTGGTGAATGGTGATGACCCTTGGTTGCCAACGCGTTTTTCTTGTTCTACGCGTTTTTTCAACCATCATAGGTGAATGGTGAATGGGTCATGCCGCAACCACCGTTCATATTCTCTGTCTAATCATGCCATCTTCCCATCTGAAAGACAAGTCCAAGACCAGCTTAGGTAAGATCGCGCACATGGCTGTGTAGGTGAGTTTCTGCTTACACAAATAGTCGAATTTGAGACCCAGTTAAGCAAGACCGACACCACTTTGTTTAAGCTGCCCTTTATTCCTTCTGGTATTAAGGAGCAATTCATTTGAATTCGAATCAATTAGTAAACAACGATTCAAATACTACATTTGGAATTCAATCCCAACACTCTCCAGCCACTGCACCAATCGTTGTTATTTGCATGTCACTCAAATACTATATTTTAATTAAAAGATGAATATATTGTTATAGGCTCGAATTATTACTCAAAATAACGACATTTCATTAGAATTAAAATTTAAAAGAATAACTCATTCCTATGGTTTCACTTCTACAATACAAGAAACAAAGTTCAAGTAGATTTATATCATACGAGCTGGAAGCTGCAATCGTCGGCCACCCCAGCTTATAAGGTTTTACAATAACTGTCTTTTTTCTTTTCTTCGGCAAAATACAAACAAAATAAACAGTGCGTGGAACGAATGACGAGATGGAAAAGGCGATGGCAACTATTCTAGTTGCCGTACTCTTGACATACGCAATTGGGACTTCAAGAACAGGAGCATCTTGAAGCGGTTTGTTTCACAAAAAAAAGATTCTGTGTCTGTGCTAGTAGATTATGTGAAAGACTGAAGACAGAGCTAAATAGGACGGCTCTTCTCATTCTGATCTTCCATTGCCAACTACTGTCTGCAGAAAATCCTGAATGAATGAACATTACGCACCGCAAATGAAAACCTCCAAGAGACCATACCTGCTTTTCCACCATGTTAGCACAAAACTTGGGCCATCAACTAGTTCTTGGAGGTTTTAGGTGCATAACAAAGAGGCACCAAGATATACTCCTTTTGCCTTTCTGTCACGAAGGAAAACAATACGATGACACAAAAAGCTATATTATTGGATTCCTGGGCAGGTGTCAAAAATACCCAGCAAATAATATGCAGAGAAGATAAAAAAATCTACTTCCTAGTTGTTTCCCGCTGAAAATTTTCATGATCTTGGATGTGATTGTTGAATATTTCCGAGGGACATGCATGAAGAGGCTATGATATTTTCTAAGTAACTTGACATGCATGAAGAGGCTATGATATTTTCTAAGTAACTAAACCTTCAAAAAACAGCACAAGCAAGAGGGCAAGAGCAAAAAGAATTGAATTGGGAATTGTTTTCCATTATATAAGCAACAGTTACATACACAGAAACAAAAAGAAGAATTTAAAAAAAAGGAAAAAGAATGTACACGCTTCCTCCTCTTCAGTCTTCACAACAATCCTACAACACAACTTAGATGCAACCTGTTCTCCACGCCTCTTAAATGATGTCCAAGTAGCATACACCTGCCAGCAGTAAACAGAACGTATTCAGTATATGGGATAAGAAAAGATCTCAATATGACAAAAACATTATTGGTGAACTGATGCATATTGTGATTGGTGCAATTTCTAGAATCATCAGAACTCTAATGGTTACCAAAATGTTGCTCTGGCCGCAATTTTCCCGCATATCAAACAAAATATTTCATATCTTCAGTGTTAATGCATAATACCACCATTTTGTCTGTTTAATGAGGAATAATGTATCAAACTCACACTAAATCTATTTGCATGTGAAAAGTCAGCCAGCATATCGTCATACCTAAGGATCCTTATCTCATATTAGTAACTTGTTTCCACAATCAATTCATAGAAAAGGACCCCCAGACACAGGTACTTAAATGCAAAAACTCAAGCACAATTACTAAGAGTAAGACAAAACACCAACCAGAAAAGAAGCTTCGCTAGATAATCTCGAGAAGTGCCGATAGTGTTGAAAAATTCATCAAGCCCATCATCCTGGTGATTAGCTTTGTTGGCAGTGGTCGAATCCCCTACGAAATTTGCCGTAGGAGCATCTTTGAAGAATCGACGCAGTATGTTTTGTACAAGTTGGTGCATAATATCCTCCACCTCCATGCAGGACGGCCGAGACAACTCCAACACCTGTTGGAAAAAGTTAAAACGAATTATTAAGAAATGTTTCAATTATAGGAAACTTCCATCCTTCAATTAAACAATATATTCATCAACAACTTCGAGTCCCTACCATATCAGGATCCAGGGAACGTAGATAGTCCAACAGATCATTCTTATTTCTCCTGTTCAACTCCATTTCTATCGTTTCTTGCTTCCGGGCTTGCAATTCCTATGAAACAACAAGCGTCAGCACAAAAAAAACAAAGACCAAGAAACATACACTCAAGGAAACAGTTCGCAACAGAAAAGCAAAGCATCATCTCACAAACACAATCAAGATATCATCCATAAAGAAATGGAACAAAGAATTCCAACAAATCCCAAAAGCCAACTTGGTGCAATCACATAATACTCTCTCATTTCATAAAGAGGTGCCAACTAACTAACTTTCTCTGCCTTACAATTCCCACAAGCACATAATAATGCATACATAAGATACCCGAATTATGACTAAACCAACTACACAACCTTAATAATATCATAACTTTTTAAGTTAGTTGACTCACCTCCTCTGCATCGGCCAACTCAGCAGTTAACTGCTGAATAAACTCCAAAGCCTCCGGCGGCAAGTCTCCCAAAACGTCAGGACTAATCTCCAAATCATCTTCTTCGCCACCAACCGCCACACTCTCGCTCTCTTCCCTCTCATCCTCACTCAACAACTCTAGTTCGCCGTCTTTCGCCGCCGAATCCAACGGTCTCTCCGCCGATACATCTAGATTCCTGGTCAACGACATCCTGTACTCCGCATTCCACAGCGTGTACCTAATAAAAGAAATCCAACAATTCAGTTAAGGGAGACAAAGCGAGAGAATTCGTAATTGGATAGGGTTAGGGAAGGATTGACGGGATTACCCTGTGACGATGGCGGAGAAGAGGAGGCGGTGGAGGGGCTGCTTGGAGAATTTGATGGAGACGGAGAAGTGATCTGATGGGAGCAGGCCTAGCATAGTGGAAATGGTCTGCTTCATGGAATCCTTGGCGGAATCCGATACTCCCTGGGATATAACCGAATTGTCGAGCGGTTCGATTCGCTTTAGCATGTTCGCGATCACCGAGAACTCCCAGTCCAGTTTCCGGGTCGAAACGGAGTCGTTTCCGCCGCCGTTGCTCAGGCAGCGCACTGTCCGATTCCTGGCGGCGGAGGAGGAGAGCTGCTGGTGGTGGTGCTGGAGGACGAGGCCGTGGCGGGAAAGCCGAGGTGGTGGCGCTACTATCGCGGACCGCGGCTGGTGGGGTTTGGGCGACAGGTCGGCGACGCGGGAGAGAGAGAAAGCCCGAGCCGAAGCCGCCGGCGCTGCTGCTGCCATGTAAGCTAAGCGAAGTGGATGGAGGGAGAGAGAGAGAGAGGGGTTGCGTTTTCTCTCCACCTCTCGCGGTGGCTTTTGGGGGGGTGACGAGGAGAAAACTAGAAAGAATCTTTTTAGGCTAAGCTTTTGTTTTGCTTGGGGGTTTTGTTGGATTGGGTTTCCCGGTAGAAATGCCCACCTTTTTTGGGCTTACTTACGGATATGCCACTGGGAGTTGTTGGTGGTCTACAGAATCTCGATTACACCGATGACCGGCTGGTTCGGTTTCGCCGCCGTTTCTGCCCTTTTAATTATAATACTTAATTTTGGTGTCACACGAGTATGATATGAATTTCGTTTTTATGACCGGCTTTATATATATAGGCAGGTGACATTTTGGGTTCGGTAGGTGAAACAGTGAAGCCATTATTCTTATTAGAACAAAAGGAAAACACTTCTAGACAAAGAAACAAAAATACTAGATTCATCCTTCTTTTGGTTTGTTTGTTATTAGTATTTCTAGTCTTCTAATTAGGTATTGGTGTATTGCTTCCAGATCACTCTTTGGCTTTGGCTGTAGAAATACCAACAGTAGTTGGGTATTTGTATATGTTATGCATGTGAATATAAATGTATTAGGTATCTGTATATTTTCGAACAAAAAAAGAAGGTATCTGTACTCTAATTTGGCACGAAGTATGGAATACCTAAAGATGAGCCAGCAAAATACCTTCTTAATCACGGTTTAAAGAGATGGAATCAAAAATAAAAACGAAAATAATTCTTTTGCCACCGAAGCAAAAGGTAATTGAGGAAAATGAAACGCACTTATCAGGTTTTGGGGGGGTAGGTCAATTTTGTTTTACAAATCTAGAGTGGACCAACTAGCGAGTGGTGAGTGTAGCTCTTATGACTCCGCCGGATAGATTAGCACCACATAGATTGTGATTTTGATCCCATCTTCGTTAATCCATACTGTGCCACAATAAATATCTACATATCCTAATTATGGTTAATATTGGATGGATATGTTAGCCAGAACTGTTGAGGCCCTAGACTGTTGTTGGTAAAGACGGGGTAGTTTTGGCTTTAGTATCAGGCGGATAAACATGAATTACACAATTACAAAGCCATAGACATATGGCAGAACTTGAATGGAAGCTGGAGTGTGCTTAAGAAGAGGATATGGAGGCCCACTAGTGATGGACCTCAGGATTTACGCCAACCCCTTGTATTAATCAAAACAAACTGAAAAAAAGGAGCTCTGTGTTCGACTACTCCATGAAGCCAGAATCTTGCAAAGCTCCATGGATGTGGACGTTACTTGCTTTGTCCAGTACTTTCCCTCTCGACTGTAAACACGAGAGAATGAACACAGAATCTGCCAATACACAACAACTGCGTTGCCAATGTACGCCAGGAAACTGAATTTTGAATCTTGGAAGGAAACAATGTTGTCAACTTTCAAAGATGAGATCATTCATAACTCTCTTCCACACCTTGGCTCACAAAGAGAGACCAGGTAATATGGGGAATTCGTTCAGCTTTCATGGGAGAAAACAAAGAATCAGAAGCTAGACAGCAAGAACTTAGAAACATCATTGGGACTATGATGTCGCGGTTATAACTAGCGAACTAGAGGCTATCCAGTTGGGGAGTGAAGAAATCCATTCGAAAGGAGGCCCTAAATATGTACCACTGTAAGACAAGAAACAAGGGTCGCAAATTTTGCAATGAATTGTTGGATTAGTGTGTCAAGTCAGAGTTTCAAAAGCATCAGAGTACTTTGCGTATCTTTTCTTTCGCAGCAACTTCAACATACCATGATTTCCAGGCCTCCTGGTAGTGACCAAATAGATCACTGACAGCTGCATACAAATAATATAAAATGCATTAGCAAGCAGCAAAGTTCTGTAGCCACTAACCTTTTAAAACACTTCAAAATAACAGAAAGTCATTCCACCAATCTAACCAGACAATAAAAGTTGAAGTTACTTGGCAATTGATAAGATGACAGATTTCTTTGGATAAAATAATGTGCCAGTGAAGAAAAGAAAGAAGCAAATTAAAGCTGGGTGTTTACTGGCAATTTCTCAGGAAAATGAAGTTTCTAACCTGCATAAAGAGTTAAGTAAGCATTTGCAAACAATTCAAATAACAAAGCATTCGGGCAGACAAAAGGACTAGACATTTGGACTCCCCTTGATCATCCACACAAAATGTCACCAGAATTGGTTCTTCATGCCATTTGTTAACCATGCATCATTTAAAAAACAGGCTTCATGAGGACATCAGAAGGTACCTTCATTGTGATACCGAGGATAACAAGTAGTTGCTAGGCTTTGCACTTCTTGAATCCGGTTCAAACTTTTATTTCCAGAATCATCTGTTACTGATCTATTGACAGGAGTAAATGGACCAAATACAAAATTCTTTGATGTGTGTTGCATGTTTTGCTTCAATTTGTTCCCATCATTTTCTTGGTTCTGGCATCTCATAATGTTGTCACTAACAGTCGACATCCCACTAACTGAAGATTCCATCCTGTTTCTCTTGAAAGCATAGTTGGTAATATCAGTACCAAAACTCCTCTTCTTTGGCTCCTTCAGATTCAAAGTAGTTCCTGTTGTCGCCAGCCACCTAAATGCAGGCCTTCTGCTCTCGGGGTGATGGGTCTGCATATCCATGGAGCACACTTGAGCAAATGCATCATGCTAGTTTGCCCGACTTTTGTTCTACTAAGTTATGTTTTCATGCGTACCTTCTCAATCAGGTTCATTGAAGAAAAGACATTAGCAATGTCGTACAGGCGCCTAACTTTCGCTGTAAAATCATGTAGAGAAAAGAATCAGTTCATGCCCTATAACTTGCTGAAGGATGATAATGTGAATGTCATTACTTCTCATTGTTGTCAAATTGTGAGAATCACCCAGCAAAGCCATTGCAGCACTGTCAAGCGTGATTAGCTCCATCTAGAGAAAAGGAGAATGGTTATAGCCAGATAAAGACCGGATGACAATCGTACGATGAAATGACATAAAAGGGAAATTCTCTTACATCTGAACAAAGGAAGAGCTTGACAAAGTTTTTGGTGAGAAGCCACAGTGACTTTTCTCTTTTATTTTCTGAACGAAAAAAGAATCCCAAAATGAGTGACCTCCCCTAGTTTTGAGAGGAACAAATAACATATGCACGGTGTAACTTGCACCAAAACTGCATCTAACCAAAAATGAAGAAGAAAAACAAATTGCTTTACCAGCTTTAGATCTCGCAGAAGAATTCTCCTGCCCCTCCGTTCTCACATCATTTGCCACTCCATTCTCCTTCTCATCAGAAGCCACTCCATTCTCCTTCTCATCAGAAACCTAAAAGAAGACAATGAGAGCGTGAAAAACCAAAACGGAGCTGAACAGAACACAAAACACTGTTTCTAGTTGTTTGTTTCCTTTCAAAATAATTGTCCACCCGGACCAGATCATCAAGTGGAACCAACCCAATTGATTGCAAGACATGGTTATGTGTGCACTGTACCTTTGACGAAGTACACACAGATGAGGCACAAAAATTCTCCTTCAGCCCCTCTTCCTGCCGCAACCAAAAGACGGTATTGTCACACTTTTCCAACACAAATTTTCTTTAAATTTTTTAGGCAATATTTATCATTTTCTAACAACATACCTTCAGGGCCTCCAAGGCCTTCGGGATTGCGTCATACCCTTTCCAGAAATACTGGTTCTTTTGTTTTCTTGCTACAACCTGAACAGAACAAAAACCTTAGAAACCAAACATTCCAAGAAGAGAGGAAGAAAAATATGTTCGTAATATATAGACCCCGGAAAACAAGGAATAAAAACAAAAACAAGACAAAACAATTAAGAATCTTACACCAACACTCTCCAAAATATTGACCACGTCATAAATCCGGCGCCGCTCAACTCCTGCACATCCAAATGGATTGTTAAGTCACTGCAATTACAAAAACCCTTAACTCTTTTATTTTTTTTTAAACGGCTGAGAAACCGTAAAATTAATTTCAAATCTTGCACTTTAATTTATGAGCGAGAAAAATCCCAACCTAGCTCAGCTCATTTAGCAATTACCGTCAATAAAACCAAGAAGACTGAAAAGGAAAAAATAAAAACATTCCCGTAGTTTCTTTCATTTTCTCAGCAACCAAACAAACGTGACATCAAATGAAGATATAAACGACAGCTGTTAGTAACACAAAGGAATCAGATCTTATACCTAATTTGGAGGCGGCATCGTCTAGTCCAACAGAGGTAATACCATCTTTATCGTACAAGTTCAAAAAACTGAAAAAAAAATAAAAAAAAATAAAAGTAAACAAGACTATCAATGAAACTTGAAACCAAGATCTGTAACCGGAAAGAGAGGGACAGGTAATTTACTTGGTGCACAAAACGCCTAGAGACTTCTCCTTCCGGCAATACAATGGTTGCCTTCCACTTTCTTCCAAGATTGACATTATTTCCACCAAAGACAGCTCAAAAAAATTGTTTAATACACCAGACAAACAAAGCACGCGCTAATCTTCTCTTATTTTGTTTTGTCTTCCTCTCAATCTTTGTCTATTGTGTCATTGTGTGTGTGTGTGTGAGAGAGAGAGAGAGATACCGTTAAGAGGGGAGGGAGAGAGTGATTTGGAATGGCGGGTTAGGAAATTTCAAAAGCGGGTTGGGATCTAATCTCCGTTTCTTTGTTTCTTAAAAAATGGTTTTTCATGTGTAGGTCGCGGGAATTCAAATAGTGATGTGTAACGCGGCAAAGTCGAAATTACATTTTTGTCTCTTCTTGGTGTAATATGCCTTGGCTTGAGGGAGGGAAAGTGATTTTGAGGCGGGGTATTATTGGTATTTGAGATTTCTCCGGAATCATTTGTGTGCGCGTGTTTTTATTGTTTTTGGAGGGTGTGTGTTTCAGTTTGTACCGCCTCCCGGATTGTTTCTGTTTTTAAACCTTGAATTACAGTAAAGGGAATTCCAGCAAGAATCTATTATCTCACATTGTAGTTTCGAATTCGAATCTTAAAAGTTAATGGAAGATCAGTCCCTTGTTGCAATTTAACTACACGGTTACACAACTTCTCTTTATGAAAAAACGAGAAGATTATAAATATCTTTTGGTCTCAAAAATGGAATTTTCTCATGCCAAACCAATCACGCACAACCTTCATCTTTTGATATGGACACCAGATTACAACAAAAACAGAAAGTACTGGCAGTTTGTATCTGTAAAAAAGCTAAAGTGGACCGCACATGTTTTACAGGTCTTATAATTGGATCCAATGATTAGCCTCAAAATTCGATCTCTCACGATCAGAGAATTGTCTGCTAGACTGCTACCGCTACCAATAGCTCGGCAGTTAATTCAGGCTTCATCGGAAGTAAGGTCATGGTCTCTTTTTTTCAGCAATTCTAACACCAAGTCTTCTTTCGTTTTCATAAATAAGCACGGCTATTTATGTTTTGAATTAATAACGGACATCAAGTGTAAATCATTAACGCTTAGAGAATCGAGGACAATACTGTCTGTTTGACAGGATTTATGATAAGCCAGTAATTTTCACTAGACGTCATTACTAAAGCATTTTCACAAAGAGCAAGCTAGTTCAGGTCAGGAGGGTAGGATTCCCGCTAACTCTTATAGTTATAGCCAAAAACTCCAGATTTAATCATACTAGCTCATAATATTTGTCAAAAAAAATCATACAAGCTCATAAGTCTGCCAGCTTATGCATCCTCATCATAGTCAATCAGTTTTGAACTGGAACAGGCAAAGGCTGATTAAGCCATTCAACAATTGATGTAGGTAGATAAACATCCAAGAAATGCAAAGGACGAACAGCCAGCAGAGTACACAAGGCATCCCAGATATGCAAACAAACAAATGCTACTCCAGGCATATTGCCAATAATCCACCATTACGCATGGGTTTGGTGAAGAAAAACACTACAGTTAGACTTATCATAAACTCTGTTGCCATGAAAATGTTTCCCAAATCAACCAGCATTGCAGAGTGAAGCCTTACCGTATGAATCTTAGTTAAACTGAAGAATCGGGATGGTTTCAGACCTAATTATCGCTCAAGTACACAAATCATCATGGCTTCTAATGAAAATGACAAATCCACAAGACAGAATGTCTGTCTGCTGGAACCATGATAGCCAAATGCATGTATAGACATGGATATGTTCATACCAACAACTTTAAACTCCTTCCTTAAACCATGTCAAAAACAGAAGCAATTGCACACGGATAAAAGTGATTGTGAACCTTGAAAAAGAAGAAATGGTATGACAAAGATATAAAATTCAGGAACAACAGAATCGACAAATCCACATCCCCACTTCACTATAAATATCATCCCTCAACCAATGAAATTGAAGTACTATAAAACCAGTCTCACTCCAGGACAAAAAGACAAGTAAGAAAGACTAAAAAAGAACCTAGATGCTAGGGGCGACTGGAAAGAAGATGGCCATCAAATTTCAATCAAGGCACTAGAGAAGGTGCATGATTTGTTAATGAAATACCGTATCATGATATCCGTGGATTGGACCACCAGGCAAGCAAACTTCACACAGGTTTGGCTTTACCGACAAAGAAGTCGAGCATTTCAATTGAATAAGTAGTTTACTGGTGCCAAGCTGCTAGCTACAACACTTATTTTACAGGCACATCTACAAATAGGCGAAGACTCTCGGACGAGGGGAAAAAATAAAAGGAAAACCTCCCAGAATTGTAATTGAAGCAGAAGTTTACAGCAAAACAACAAAGCCCAAGAAAGCAAAAGCATTTCCAATAATCTGGAACCAAACTTTTGAATTCTACAAAAGATTGACCACACAGCTTGATACTTGCCCAATCTCATTCTCAGGGAACTTGATACGTTAAGTTGGACACAGAATATCCATGAGCCAAATATATAAGGGTTATACTTGCTATCACCGATTAAACAATCAACAGATAATAAGCTAACAGCAAACCATAGAAAACATATATGACATAAAAGAAATGGAAGATGAACCAGCAAATGATCAGCCACTCCCATTTATCTCAATCCTAAGTCTGTAGAAATATTGATCACTAGCCAATACAATCAAATGATTCATACAAAATCCATCAGGAAATAGTCACAAGAGAAAATGAAAAAAAAATGCTGGTTTTTTGACTTGCACAAAAGATATTTAAAACACTGTAAACAAATAAAAAGGGACCTGGAATCTACTCAACTGTTGACACTTGTTGCCACTCCCCATCTACTGCTTCTTTCCACAGCGTTACATTGTTGTTCCCATCAGCCACAGCCAACAAGCTTCCAGTCAACGACCATGACACCCTCCAAACTGGAGACTTAAAATCTTTCAAAACCTTACCCTCCCATTGCTCCCCTTCTTTGGCCACAGTCCAAATAACAACTGTTCCATCTTGGGAAGCACTAGCAATGGTGGATTTTGGAAGCCCCAAGTTGGGTGCCCAAGCAACATCCCTGACCCAGTCACTGTGCTTCTGCAGAGCAGGGAAGCAATCCATTTTCCAAGTCCCATTGTACAATTTCCACACCTTAACCGTGTTATCACACCCACCAGAGCAAAGCTTCTGCACTGGATCGAGCAAAGCAGATCCAACAAGAGCACCGGGAGCTGTGGCGGGAGCCCACGAGACCGACGTGACTCCGACCGGGTGAGCCTGGTCAATCCTCGTGGTGTCCCAACCGCCATCGGCCCTGGCAGTAAAGACCGAGATATTCCCATCAGAAGATCCGCAAGCCAAGCAGAGGCCAATCTCATGAGGAGCCCAAGCAATGGAGTTGACAGATGATTTGTGGTCATTAAAAACATGAGCTTGCACCCACTCATTCTGATTCCCCTCCTTCCATACTATCACCTGCCCATCATAGGAACAAGAAGCAAGGATCGAACCGAACTTGGGGTGGGCCCAACCAAGTTGCCACACGGGGCCTCTGTGCCCTCTCAGAGTAGCCAGATGCTGAGAGCCAGCGCTGTTGCTCACGCCAATTATCTTAATGGTGGTATCTGATGAAGCTGTAGCTACACGCTTCCCATAATAGTCCATAGCCACATCATGAACCATGTCTTCATGACCAGTTTCAATCTTCTGTCCCGGCATCTTCCTTATCTTACACTACAAACCAAAAATCACAGCTAAATCAAATCATCTATCAAAACCTTAACACCTCGTCCAAAATAAACCAATCATCGGCAATTCACCGTTAACTAACATGGTAACACCCTAAACATCGATTAAAAAAAACTGATCCTATAAATTAAATCGAACTGGTGTCATCGTAAATTTCAGTGAAAAATGTTCCAGAAATGCTCAGATTCGCGTGCATATACTAAGAAGAAGCGAACCAAAATCGAAGCTAATCAACACAAAACGAATCAAAATTAACGGAACAAACGTGGAGCTACTACATTAGCGAACAGATAAACAAAATCAGATAGATCTGAGGAGCTGAAGCTGGAAGTGATGGTGATCTGTGGATCGATTAATGGGAGAATATGAAATGCGAGAGACGAACCTAAGTTGCTGCTTACCTTTAGAGACCGGCGAATTAGCGAATCGGATCGGGGTGGGGGAAGCTAGAATATAGCTCTGTTTTCTTTTCTTAACGGCTTGGCTTTTATTTTGTCGTGAGATTTTTTTTTTTTTGAGGAGGAGCGTTTTGCGTTTTCTTGCAAAAGAGCGAGAGAGAAGCAAAATAAAGCGGAGTTGAGGGAGGAAGTGGACTGTTTGGGTTCGGGATTTGTTGTAATCTTAGCGGTGCTACAGTTACTCCCTCCCTTGCTTACCAGTACTACAGTCGTATTTAAGAGGTGCGATTATATTGATTGGTGCTGAATACGTGTGCATTTTTTTCTGTCAAAAAAATAAATAATTGAGTTTAAATTTCTCGATTGTGTTTTAAGTTCTTTAATTCCCAAGCATGATTCATTTCTAAAATCCCTGTTTCACCCCAGCGGAAATTGTTATATTTTTTTGCTATTTATTAATCAAAATTCAATGCTTGTAGTAACAGCAATTCCTAGAAAACAGTGCGGAAAATATTAAAAAATTAAAATATCTATATAATATATAGAAACTTCACAACAGTTATACCAAAAATAATCTAATATATTATATAATTGTGGATTAATCATATGGTGTCACTTTTTTTAGTGAGAAATAGAGACATTATATCAATTAAGATAATCCGAATATATAAAATATAAGTCGTGCCAAAAAATATATATATAAAATATAAGCTAGCTCCGGATGAAATGGTGTATTCTTGAATAACAACGATGTATTCTTGGTAAAAATATTTAGCAATATTGAAGTTCTAGATAATATAATACATGAAAACGCACAACAATAACAAATATAGGTACAATTAATTGTGAATATATAGTAAAAAGGCTTTGAAAATAACTAAAAAAGATGTGCAAAACTGTCGCATATCAAATTGTATAAGATGCTCGCACCGCCTTTCTGTCACGATTCACCACGGATCCGAATACCCAATGTTCTTGAGGTTGGAAACAGCCTTCCTTGCGGTGACAACTTGGCTGAGATCCGCAGCTCGTTGTATTATAACATCAAAATTCTAGCAAAATTCATTCCCCTAAACCTTAGAAACACATTTACAGCTCATCTTTTTCAAATTGTTAAAATGTACAAAGATAGTTATGTTTTAGTTATCTCTCTTGAATCTTCTTGGGTGCATGTATCTCTTGATTTGAGTAAAAATAAAAGTGTGTACAACAACCTAAACTACACATTGTCTGCCTTTGGGTTACAAGAAACAAGACAAGAAATCTTTGGCTAAAATAGGGACTTGATCTGGGTAATGATGGATTTAAGGTGAATAGGAATTTTAGAGTGAAACCTCCAAACAGTTTGAAAAATGCCTATTGTTGTGACTTGGTTTCCGTGCCAAAAACACAGCCCCTTCCAAGGCCTTCCTCATTGTTCTCCGGCAAAGGAAAACTCCTCTCTACCTCATCTACACTAAGCTAGGATCCAATATGCTCTCTTGTTATCTATGCTTTCAACACCTCAAGTAAATTGATTTACTCCTCTTGCTTTCTTTTACTTCTTTGATTGACTGTGGGTGGTTCCTCCTTGGTGAGGACGTGCATAGTGGTTGGCCTTCACTTGGTGGAGGCTGAGAAGTTGGGTAGTTTAGTTACCCTCATTTGGGTACTTCGCACTTAGTTGGGTATTCATAATCCCCTTGAGTACCGGTTGTTTTATTAGTTTTTTGCACTTTTAAAGAGTTAAGAATAGTCTTGTTTCAGGGTTCCATCCTATTTTTGCTAGTTAATGGTTTTATTCCTGTCTTTTTAAGCGGCATTTGATTGCCTTCTTACTTGAGTATCTAGATTGTTGGTTGGGAATTTGATTACCCAATTATTGCTTGAGTTTTTGCTGGTATTATTGGATGGGGTTTAGAAGCAGTCGTGGCTATGGCAGAGGAGTGATCGTCGATGATGGCAGCTGCAATGACGACGGTAATGGTGAAGGTGACGGCCACAATCCAATTCGGGGAGATTCAACAACGGCACTAGCCATGGATCGGGGTGATGATGTAGTGCCGATTATGGCATGTTCCTGTCTAGCGAATCAAACAGGACGCGAAATTGGTTCTAACCAATAAAACACCCGAAAAATGCGCTTCACCCCCAAAGGGAGTCCATATAACATATCAATTATATGCAAGTATTTTAATATTTACATCCTATCCATAATACTAAATCAATTATGTTCATTTACCAAAAAAACAAAAGTGTGGACAACAGCCAAGCCATATATCACTAACTACAATAATAATACTTAGTATGTACAGATTTTTTTAAACAAGAGATAGTTAAAATAGTTTACTATAATAAATGGCAAGTCATTGCAAACATCATATAATCAAACCAACAAAAAAATCAAGCAACCTTAATGGACCCGACAACTTACAAATATTCAACCCCGGATCTGCTGGGTTAACCAATCTCCGTCGCTTGACTTGGAAGCAAGACTCCACTTCAGTGACACACACACACAGACACAGGTGTCTTTCTCTCCTTCCATTCAACCACCAGTAACTAAACGCACAGATCTCATCCTTAAAGTTTAAGTCAATGAATAAGTATCAGGAAATAAGGAACACAACCAGATTAAACCCGTAAAAACGCAACATCCAAAGAACATTATAGAATACATCGAAAAAAAAAAATCAGACACACAAAAAATCAGAATAAACCGCAACCACCAAGACATGCCTTCCTCCTCTCACATTGGCGGCAACAGCCGCCGTGGAGGAGGATCCAGCTGGTGGGCCAACTACCGCCTTCCCACCACCGCTTCCGCCGCCTCCTCCTCCGCCACCAAATCGAAGCACACGCCATCCAGAAAACCGCGCAAACGGACCGCTGTGATCAACTTCTTGTTCTCCAACTTCTTCACCATCGCCCTCTGCGTTTCTCTCCTCTTCCTCTTCGTCACCATCCTCCACTTTGGCATCCCCAAGCCGCTCCTCTCCTCCCCTTTCAGGCCCGCCAGGTCCTCTTTCAAGTCCCGGAAACCGATCGTCAGGAAGACCCAACACGACGGCGACAGCAAAGGCGGAGCCTTGGCGGCCGCTGTGGACATAACCACCAAGGCTTTGTATGACAAGATCGAGTTCTTGGACGAGGATGGTGGAGCGTGGAAGCAAGGGTGGACAGTAACTTATGAAGGGAATGAATGGGACCGTGAAAAGTTGAAGATTTTTGTGGTGCCTCATTCACACAATGATCCCGGGTGGAAGCTCACTGTGGATGAGTATTATGAAAAGCAAACGAGGCTGATACTTGATACCATTGTGGAAGCACTTTCAAAGGTTAAGACTTTTTTTTTTTGTGTGTGTGTGTGAGTGTGTGGTTTATGCTGTTTGTTTTGGTGTTAGTTTTCATGGGTATTTGTTCGATTGAGAGGGAACAAACGGATTTAGTAAGAATGAGTTACTGATTCTGTATGGCATCGAGCGAGGAAGTTAGAAAGGGTACATGTCAAATGTTGAATGAACTGTGCAGCTTATCCAGTAGGGAATTTGAATTGACTGGAGATTACCGTCTGTTTAATGATCTTATTTTATACGGAGGGAATTGCCACGCTTGTGTGAAGTTTACTTATTTTTGGTGTGTTAAGTGTCTCCGAGGACAACTTTTAATCAGTTTATGATATTGTTGGAAACATGGCAACGTTAATCTGGGTTATGTCTGTGCTATGTAACGTGGGTCTCTTCATCCTTGTCTTGCCTATGATATGCGTTATAAAGAATGGAAACTAAGCTTCCCAGTACTCTCGATTTCTGCACACTCTTTCGCTCTGGAACAACCAATTCCAGTGCGTCTTCTTCTTCGGAACAACTGACATTCTTCTCCAAGGTCATATCATCTGATATTGGTATAATTATGTAGCATTCTTTTTTTAAAACCTAGCATCTTCCTAAACTACCTGTCTTTTGTTGAATTGTTGTATTATCTTGTCATCTTTTTGCTATTTGGGCGAGTGAAATAGCATTCTGCCTATGAGAGTTTACAAGCACTTTAATGCTGAACTGTAAAAGCCTCTGAACCCCATATCGATAGAAGTCCTCAACTTTTTACTGTTTGTTCTGTTTAGATATTATTTGCAGACTGCGGGTTTTGGGGTATGTTTTTCTCTAGCATATTCTGAGCTAAATATCGGGAACTCGATCTCTTGAATTTGGAATTGTAGGATGAGCGAAGGAAATTCATCTGGGAAGAGATGTCATATCTAGAGAGATGGTGGAGAGATGCATCCGAGGATAAACAGGTATCTTTCATCAACTTGGTGAAGAATGGGCAGCTGGAAATTGTTGGAGGTGGCTGGGTAATGAATGATGAGGTATGACAATGAGCTTATAATTTTGTAGCTCATATCAGTTGCTTCCAAAAGTAGGCATGGATTCATGACTTCTGTAATTTCCGACCCCATTTGAATAACAGATATCAATCTCTTTTCCTTTCTCATAAAATATGGAGATTATTGTTGAAGATTTATAAACCTAACTCCCTTATCACCCTTCTTCTTAGTTATATATTCTATATATGGTTAATACACCCACTAATGTGCAAAGTTGTTTTTTTCCCTCCGTGCAGGCTAATTCACATTATTATGCTATAATTGAGCAGGTATGTTCACAAAGCCCCTCTTTACTGTGATATTTTGTTGTTACATTGATGAAGCTTTGCTACGTTCTAAGACCATGGTTGAATGTCAAATATTGATCTATCTTCAATAAATGTGTAATTATGTGCTTTGCTATTGGTTGAGGTTGACTTGTTGAAGTCAGAATCATTTGTGTTTGATCACCTTAGTCCCAGTTTAGTTACTAAGTGTGAAGTTTGGTTGCATGACTGGCTCTTGGGCTTAACAGTGAAGTTGGAAAACCAATTCTTTTAATCCATTGATCTTCTTAAAGTTTATTCCCTTTCCACGACAGTTGTCTTGGGATTTTATAGCTATTTTGGCTATTTCAAGGTGCTACGGCTTAGTCCACAAGAGTGCCTTCATGTACAGCAGGGTTGAGATGCACTTGCATATAATATATTTTTTCTCTTTTGATTAGCTCAGTAATGGGGAAAATTTTAGTCTTTTGCTAATGAATTTGTGTTGTTTCTGTTTTTATAATAGGCTAAATTTCTTCTCTACATTCTTCTGTGTCAAATTTGGCTTTCCCTTTTCAAGGGAAATGTGCAACACCCAATGCCCTAATAACACAGAAATGATTGGTGCTAAATGCTAATGGTGGTGGTTCTTGGTTGGCAATAAGTTGTCTTGCTCTGTTTTTGAGCCTTCTCTTGGTTCAGGTCATTGTTCTTTTCTGACCATTAGATAAGCAGACATGTTTGTTTGTTGATGAGGATCTGATTTACTAATTATGTCTCTCTTACTGTTTTTGCCCCTTGATATTTTGCCTGCCTGCCTACCGCACATGTAATTTTTATACTGCTGCATGCATATGCTCTTATAATCACGTGATTCTTATAACCAGTACTCATATCCAGATGATCTTTTAATTACAAACCTTTTGCAACTTGTGTGTCAGATTACAGAGGGCAATCTTTGGTTGAATGACACTGTTGGAGTTGTTCCTAGAAATTCATGGGCAATAGATCCATTTGGTTACTCACCTACCATGGCATACCTTCTCCGTCGCATGGGTTTTGAGAATATGCTTATTCAAAGAACTCACTACGAGCTGAAGAAGGAACTTGCTTCAGGAAAGAATTTAGAATACGTTTGGCGTCAGAGCTGGGATATTGAGGAAACTACTGATATTTTTGCACACATGATGCCCTTCTATTCTTATGATATTCCACATACTTGTGGACCAGATCCTGCTATTTGTTGTCAGTTTGATTTTGCTCGAATGCGTAGCTTTCTCTATGAAATGTGCCCTTGGCATAAACAGCCTGTTGAAACAAGCGATGAAAATGTGAAGGAGAGGGCACTGAAGTTACTCGATCAATATAGGAAGAAATCAACTCTGTTTCGGACTAATACTGTCCTCATTCCTCTTGGCGATGACTTCCGCTACATAGATATTGATGAAGCAGAGGGCCAGTTTCTGAATTACCAGAAGTTGTTTGATTATATCAACTCTAATCCTAGTCTAAATGCAGAGGCAAAATTTGGTACTTTGGACGACTACTTTAGCGCTGTTCATGAGGAGGCTGACAGAATTAATTATTCACGTCCTGGTGAGGTGGGCTCTGGTCAGATTGGAGGTTTTCCATCACTATCAGGTGATTTCTTTACTTATGCTGATAGGCAACAAGACTATTGGAGTGGCTACTACGTTTCAAGGCCGTTTTTCAAGGCTGTTGACCGGGTTCTGGAGCATACACTTCGTGCCACGGAAATCATGATGGCTTTGTTGCATGGTTATTGTCAGAGAGCACAATGTGAAAAGTTGGCCACAGGTTTTGCATATAAGTTGACTGCGGCAAGGAGAAACTTGGCTCTTTTTCAACATCATGATGGTGTAACTGGTACTGCTAAGGATCATGTTGTTCGGGACTATGGAACTCGTATGCATCTTTCTTTACAGGACTTGCAGATTTTTATGTCTAAAGCAATTGAAGTGCTTCTTGGTATCCGCCATGAAAAATCTGATCACAATCCATCCCAGTTTGAGGCAGAACAGATGCGATCGAGATATGATGCTCAACCAGTGCATAAAGCAATCAGTGCTCGTGAAGGAACTTCACATTCGGTGGTCCTTTTTAACCCCTTGGAGCAAACTACAGAAGAGGTAGTCATGGTTATTGTTAACAGGCCAGATGTTGTTGTCTTGGACTCAAACTGGACTTGTGTCCAAAGCCAAATTTCTCCGGAATTGCAGCATGAAAGAAGCAAAATTTTCACTGGAAGACATCGTGTACATTGGAAAGCATCTGTGCCTGCTTTGGGGTTGGCAACGTATTATATTGCTAATGGTTTTGCTGGATGTGAAAAAGCCAAACGAGCAAAGTTAAAATATTTCTCTACTTCCAATTCCTTTTCCTGTCCCTCTCCATATGCTTGCTCCAAGATCGAGGGAGATGTTGTTGACATCCAGAATCAACGCCAAACTCTCACTTTTAGTGTCAAGCTTGGTTTGTTGCAGACAGTAAGTGATAAAAATGGTTCCAAGACTGTTGTGGGGGAAGAAATAGGCATGTATTCAAGTCGTGAAAGTGGCGCTTACCTATTCAAGCCTGATGGCGAGGCTCAACCTATTGTTGAGGTTGGTGGGGACATGATTATCTCTGAGGGTCCATTAATGCAAGAAGTGTACTCTTGTCCGAAGACAGCATGGGAGAGAACCCCTATCTCCCATGCTACTCGAATTTATAGTGGAGATAATACCATACAGGAGTTTCTGATTGAGAAAGAGTATCATACAGAGCTTCTTGGCTCAGGCTTTGGTAACAAGGAATTGATAGTCAGATACAAGACAGATGTTGACAGTAAAAGGGTATTTTTTTCTGATTTAAATGGTTTCCAGATGAGCAGGAGAGAAACATACAATAAGATCCCCTTGCAAGGAAATTACTATCCCATGCCTTCGCTGGCATTCATGCAAGGATCTAAGGGTCGGAGGTTTTCTGTTCATTCGAGACAGTCGTTTGGTGTGGCAAGCCTTGAGGATGGATGGTTAGAGATTATGCTTGACCGACGATTGCTACAAGATGATGGACGGGGTCTTGGACAAGGGGTGATGGATAACCGTCCAATGAATGTGATCTTTCACATCCTTGTTGAGTCCAATGTTTCTTCTGCTACAAATCCTGTTTCTCATCCTTCTCCCTTAAGTCCTTCAATTCTTTCTCATCTTGTTGGTAATCACTTAAACTATCCATTACATGCATTTGTTGCAAAGAGCCCCAAGGAGCTGTCTGTGCAGCCACCACCATCATCTTTCTCTCCTTTAGATGCTCCATTACCATGCGACTTGCATATTGTTAATCTAAAAGTTCCCCGACCATCAAAATATTCTCAACAGCTTGAAGATCCTAGGTTTGTTCTGATCTTGCAAAGGTATCACTGGGATACTTCATACTGTCGTAAGGGTGGATTGCAGTGTACCAGTGTTGCTGATGAGCCTGTAAATCTCTTCAACTTGTTCAAGGGTCTTACAGTGATGAATGTGAAAGCAACTTCTTTGAATCTTCTGCATGAAGACATAGAGATGCTTGGGTACTCTGAGCAGTTCAGAGATGGAGCTCCAGAGGGACATTTGTTCATCTCTCCTATGGAGATACAAGCATATAAGTTGGAATTGCGGGTCAGGCAGTGATATAGAGCATCGATCAATATTTTTCTGTGCTGATGATCACTGTAAACTGTGGCAAAGCTGGTTAATTTTCTGTATCCGATCATAGACACGAGAAGGCTTGAAGAGCAGTAGTCTGTGTTGCTACGTCCTGACATAATTGACAGTCTAGGCCAGAGTGGAGTAGAGAGTATGTATTGTAGGGGCTATCGGCAGCAGGATGATTCCTTGGAGCTGTCGGAGTTTTGCTGTTAAGAGTATGTTGATGCGATGCTCTCTGTGTACTATATTTATTTTCATTACGTTATAGGGAATTTTGTAACATCGTATTGTGAACTTGTGAGAGATTGGCATTTGTTTCTCTCTCACATTCAGACATTTTTCTATAGCGTTAATTTCTTTGTCCTTTTCTAGAAAAATGCAGTAGCCGGGTTATGTGCACACGAATTTGTTGGTGTATACTCTTCGAGAGGAAGCTCGCATACTAAAGTGATAGCAGTCTGCTGTCTTTCCTTCATTTTCTTTTGGTGCTTTTAGTTTATTCATTTATGGTTCATGCCTTGACAACCATTGCAGATTCCTGGAATGAGGTCAACAGACTACAGGACAATATAATTAAGTGCAACTTTTGTCCTTTTAAGTCATTGTGAGAACGTGTAGGATCTCCAAGCTATGACCACCAAGCATAAACCCATTTCTCCTTGTAGCAGCAGTTGGATTGTTTTCTGAGCACCAAAACTGTGCTCTTTGGAAAATTCTGCAAGCTGCTGTGAAAATTCTCACAAATAATGTTCCTATGAATTTTTGACTAGAAAAGTCTTTTGTTTATCAATAATCATGCTATTGAGCCGACAATTAGCAATATGTTGCGGACTGGGCTAGAGACGAGCAGGACCAAAAACACAATCTAATTTCAATATTCCAATCCATAAATTAGTGAACAGAGCGAAGCATTAGATCACATGAAAATGAAACATCTTGTCCCAACCTTAATGCAGGCCCTTTTCTTCCCAATGGTCTAATAGCTTGAAGTTGAAAGAAAAAGATCCCTTTCCCCATCGAAGGTGGAGGCTTGCATACAATCTCTGGTTATAGGCATCAAAATTCCAAAAATCAATGGGACAAGGGCGCTTGAAACTATGTCTTGGTTGTTATAAGATGATCTCTTCCTGTACGCTAACATTAAGGATCTTATTTGGAAGAACTATGCTATTGGTCACCACCACTTCATCTTCCACAGTCACAGCTTCTCCTGCACAAGAGAAAAAAGCACTTGCAATGTACTCAAGGTGCCTCGAATTTCCTCATATAATAAGAGGAATTAGAATGCCTGGTAGATAATCGACAACAGAAAAAGGATCTGCGTTTACCAAGGATAGTTACTCCAAGTCGTGCACTGTAGTCTCCATTAGCCTATCCAATCAACCAAACTTTTGTTAGCTACAGCAACCAAAATATTATCCGCATAAATAAGATTAGAAATAGAGGGATGCATTGCAAAAAAAACTGTAAATTAACAAAAACATTTCCCTTATATGCTGATTAGGTATATATAACTTATTACTGGACTTGCCTGGACCCTTGACCATCTCCCCAAAGATGATTTCCAACCAACAATAGAATGCATAACAACTGCGTTTTCCTGCCAATCAAACACACCAGAGATAGTCATAAAAACTTTAAAAATGCACATCTCATCTGGCAATGCTATACGTTGACGCAGGTCAATACCTTTATCTCAACGTCATCCAAGATGATGCAACTTATAAGCCTTACACCTGCTCCTACACGAACATTTGCTGATATAGAGACATTTGGACCAATCTGCACAGGTTGGCAAAACTCGTAAGCTGGAAGCTTAAAGTACAGGAAGCTGAAAAACATTGACGGAAGATGATCAATGCAGAAGAATGGGGTTGGGAGTGACCAGAGAGGAATTGACTTCCTAACTAGTATCCTCACTTTGACCCAAACGAGCAATCATCCACACCTCAGTATTTTGAACCAACACTGGATTTGATCCGGAGCCATTTCTATCACCTTGCACAACTAGGCCCCACTCATATTTAACAGCAGAATTTCACAAAACCGCAGATTTGTTAATTTCACCAGTAGCCTAATTTAACTGACCTCAAAACAGAAGCTACTTTCATAGAATGAGATTGAGAGAACCCGATTAGAAGAAAGATGAGTTTTAGCAGCCAAATTGACTAAGAATTAAAACTGTTGGGCCTCTAAGAGATGAAACTAAGAATGAAAAACTGTAAGATGGGTAAGATACAGATTGATCATGTACGTTGCATGATACTTTCCCCTTGAGGATGTGAACTGCCCCTTCTTCCATGTGATCTGGGCGAAGAATTACTATAGAACATTATTGAGGGCTTTCATTCAAGATATGTAGCAACTGATATCGTTTCTGGGAAAGGGAATGTTGTGAGGGGGTTAAATGAACTATTATGTAAAGTCCAAATGACACCATAGCTCCATGCTCATTCATGCTAGCATGATAAATTGCAAACCCAACTATGTTGGTCGAGAGTAGAAGACCTTTGCAGTTGGATGCACTTTTGCTGAAGGATGGACATAAACATCACCGATAATGCTAGCACTCTTTGTTCCATCTCCAACGGCCAAGAGATGGGGAGACGTCAATCGGAATTGGGAAAGATACAAAGCAGAGCATTTCACAGACATCCTGCATCAATAACAACAGATTTGGATGAGACACATGGCGAACCAAGTTTAAGGCAGGAGATAGATAACAATAGTTACCCTGGGGTGTTGATTTGTTCCCAAAAATCGATAGTCTCATATGTGTAAAATTGCCTCTTTCCAGCAAGAGGAGATAAAATATCTTGGTCCAACCTCACAAAACCTTGGGGAGTAGCCCTGCGGAGGAAATTGCTATCAGCAATGAAGCTAATAAAAAGTTATTGCTAGCAAGACTAAGGAAAATCAAGTCACTATTCTCTTTTTAAACATGAATTGAAAGCTCAAGCGGTTGTTTGGGCAATCGTAGGCCAGACTGCTTTTGGTTCCAGGATGGCAGAATGATGTCTGACACTGAGAATAACATCTAAATAAGACATCACCTTTTTCATTAATAAGCCACCACCATCCACAGTGAGATATCAAAATGACATGCATAATCTCTGATTTATAAAATTCCAAAGCAAAAAACTTGAGGAAACTGTTACTTCTTCTGTATGCAACCAATAATAATTAGCAAACCTTATCGAAGAGTGGACGGCTTCGATGCTAGACGTGCGAAGCAGATTGGCTGTAAGGTAGAAGAAAACACATCAGCTGTTAACAAGACAAAGAAATATCTCTGCCAATCACATCCCCCATACAACCCTATGAAAGTGAAAACATGGTAATAAACCATATGGTAATCATTAGGTAATATCTTGATTACTGATGCAACATGTTATGCAGAACACAAAAGATGAAATATTATTCAGTCGCTGCTAGGACCTCAAACAACCATTTTACCACATGACAACCCAATGATATGTGATTAGAACGGTGAATATAGAATATAAGAAAACCTAGAACGGAAGGAAAACAAGTCAGAGTGACAAGAAAAATGATTAATCAGTTGAACGATTTTGTTCTAAACTCTTTGTCGTTTATATGTGCGAATTACCAGTCAGCCAAAGAATGCATGCCAAGGCCAACTCATAAGTATAAAGACATAACAACTCAAAGTGCCTAGCAACTAATGAAGGTAGAGACAACCAGGCAAAGCTTGTGATGGATAAAAATCAACCTCTGTCTTGTTGGGTAGTGAAGACATCTTCAACAGCAGTAAAGATCTCTGGGGTAAAGACGTATACACCACAATTTATCAAATCACTCACCTGCATTCGGTAGTAAAATCAGAGGTGTACAGTAGAGAACAAGCTCTCCAACCAAACCATTAAGATGATCAGGCATGGAAAAATTTCTCATGATGCAATGGAAAAGGAAAATTCATTATGCACTTACAAAAGTTTCAGGTTTCTCTGTGTAATGCAGGAGTTCTTTCGTGATTGGATCGGCAACCAACTCACCAAATTGGTGTGCTGATTCGGCAGAAACCTGTGCCAGAAGCAAAACAAGCTTTTAGAAAAAAGAAAGGGAAGAGAAAAAAAAAAAAAACATATTGTGAGAGAGGATGCAATGAAATAGCACAATCATGATAAATCTGCATAATAGCCACCCACCTTGATGACTAACATTGTACCCAACCCACAATATCTTCTATGAGCCACTGAAAATCGGAAAAGGGATCTAGTCGTTAAAACTAGTCATACTTTGACGTAGTATGCAACAAATGTCAAAGAAGTTGTAGTTAGAAAAACGTTAAGGAGTGTGAAATTTACCAAGCATCTCTGGCAATGGAAAACTGCAGCAAACATCACAATTTAAAAGAAATATATGAGACTGCAAAGAAGGGATAATTAGGTTAATATACTTTCTAATCTAAACACATACCGTAATGAACTTATAATTCAAAGTTGCAGCAACAAATGCATATATACAGCAAGCTAAGTGATCAAACCGGGTTGTCTTCCATGATTACGTCCCTGAAGTGATAAAGACCACCGGCTGAACCATGGGGCTTGTCCTCTTTCAAGTATCTAAAGAAAAACAATGAACCACAAGAAACACAGAATCACGAAACCAACACTGTAATTGAAAGCTTAAAAGTAGACTAGAATCTTACAAAATAATGTAAAGATTAGCCCTTTAAAATCACCTCAGTGGCACTTTAAGTTCGTTAGAGATGGAAGACACAAATAAGCTGAATTCTCGCTCCTCGTAGAACCCAATCATAAAAACACGAGCTAAATTCGGTATCTAATACAACACAAATCACCCTCAGAGCAGGAACCACTATAGAAAGAACCAAAACAAGGCAAATAAAAGGAGAACCAAATTGTTTCAAATCAGAATAAAACAAAGCTAGCTAAACTGAACTAACCTTTTTACAAGCAGAGATGGGATGGTGAACCATAGGGTGCCCGGCCAAGGGAAACAGAGGTTCCGGTGTATTGAAGGAAAGCGGTCTAAATCTGGTACCTGAGAAGAAAATAATCACCAAAACAGAAGCATAGCTTAAAGAAATACCAGTTGGCTTTGCTCAGAAACGAAGGAAGTGTGTACCTTTGGTGGGTCCGCCGACCATGATCACAGCTACCACCTTCTCTTCAGAGTTCTCCATCGCCAAAACGGTGAACACTGAGTTAAGTGAATAGAAGACAAGTGCTTTTGTTTTTGTTATTCGTAGAATGGAAAAGAACACGACACGAACTAGTAGATCAGTTAAACATAGGAAGTGAAGACTGTTTTGTTACAGGCGGGCGCGTTTCTGAATTCTGAGTGCTGAGGAGTTAAGTGGGTTTTGAAGTTTGATTGGACAGAGCGGCTGAGCTGGGTTTTTTAGGCAACTCGTGGGCTTTTCTTTTAACTGGCCTTGAACGACGGGTAGTCTGTAGCCTGCAACGACGCTTTCTGCGCTTCTGCAGAATTGCGGCGGATGCTTGAATTGAAGTTGCAAGCTCAAAAGTTTTATCTTTTTCCCCCTTATTTTTTGTTTCTTTTATCCTTTTTTAGGCGACAGGCTTGTTTCTTTTTTTTGTTTTGTTTCCCTGGATTAGAGAAGGCATCAAAATATTGAGAGCATATGATGTAGTTAAGTTGAATGAAAATCTCAAGGATAAAAGTGTGAGCTTATATTATCAAGAACAAAAAACATTCCCAGCTTACAAAAGATGATCCATATGATCAGTGACCGAGCCATTCAAGGCAAGGATTTTCATATCAGAATGTTAAATAGCCCTAACAAGCTCCTTTGTTCTAAAAAAATGAGAAGAAAACACGCTCCATTCTTCACATGTTTCCCAAGTATATGCAACTGAAAATTTTTAAAACTGATTGATATTTGATCATCCCAGCCTTACATTATCTTCCATGAAAGTGAAGCCAGATATGAACCTTGACGAAGGTTTATACCCTCAAAACAGCAGATACAGGCAGTATAAGCTCGCAACTGCTAAATGACATTCTTGTCATGGAGTCATGATGTAACAAAGCTTAAAGAATCCATTGTATAGTCAAGCCCGAGAACTCAATTGGATTGACGAACAAACGTCCCATTTTGCAATGACCGGATCTCACCAGGGTTCCACAGCAGCTCTTTGTGAGAACGAGCACCACCAAACCTTCAGAATTCTAGGCTCATTTCTCTTCAACAATATGAACAGAACACAAACTGGACCAAGGTTGGCTATGCCAATTACACACATTCCACCTGCACTGTCAGATCCTTGACCCCAGCATCATGAAATATGTGTGAGGCCCTGGCTTTCAAAGCGTCCTTGTCAGCTTCAGCTGTAACATGAAGATGCAGGGTCCCTACAATGTCTGTGTTCGTCATGCTCCAGATATGCAAGCTCTGAACACCATGTACACCTTTGATCTTCATAACATCACTTACAGCCACTCTGAGGTCCTGTTCGTGAGCCCTAGGTACCCTTTGGAGCAAAATTTCTGCAGAGTTCCTCAGTAACGGAATAACCGAAGAAATGATTAAAACAGAAATAAATATTGAGCTAGCAGGATCAGCAATAAGCCATCCTTTGTACTTGATTAACAGGGTGGATATAACAACTCCAACACTTCCCATGGTATCTGCCAAAACATGCAGGAAAATTCCTTCCATGTTGTGGTCAACATGGTGATGGTGGTGGCCCTTTTGCAGTTTGTCTTCAACCACAACCAGTTCAGTCTGGTGGGACCCATGATCTCCTGAGCAACAAGAACTGCTGGAATCCAAAGTATGTGCCTGAGTATGAGTACGGAAAGAACTTCCCTCAACAAAATGGTGAGAATCATGGGGTTTATGATGGTGAGAGTGGTCATGCTGGTTGGAGGGATGGTGATTCTGTTCATCATGGTGGGAGCAATGGTGAGCATGTTTTTCCTTAGGGTGAGAGTGGTCATGGTCATGAAGAGCATGGTCATGCACATGATGATGATGATAGTGAACATGGAGATGATTATGTGGCTCGAGATGGTGAGAATGGTCATGGTGGGTGTGATCATGGTGCACATGGCTTTTGCAATTGTGTCCGTCCTGGGAATTAGAGTTGCCAAGACTGATTTCATGATGGACATGGTCATGGCAGTCATGAGTGTGATGTTTTTCATGACCTTCAGGATCCGTTGAATGTTGATGATGGTGGTGAGAGTGGGAATGAGAATGTGAGCATCCACCGTGGGCATGATGATGCTCCTCATGAAAGAAGACCAAACCAACCAGATTTACAAGAAGCCCTCCAACTGAAACAGTCAACAAACTACTAGTTGATATCTCTTCTGGCTCCAAAATCCTCTCGAGTGACTCCAACACAATAAGTGCTCCAACCAGAACCAGAAAAACAGCGTTAACATATCCGGACAGAACCTCAAACCTTCCACGACCATAATTAAACTCACTATTTGCAGGGAAACGTGAAATATATGAAGCGTACAGACCAATTGCCAAAGCAGCACAATCAAACAACATGTGGCAGGCATCTGATATCAATCCAAGACTATTGCTCATAAACCCAACAACAAATTCAACAACCATGTAACTGGTATTTATCATAAGGAACAGAGCAATCTTACGAGATTTTCTTTCACTCAAGATATGCCGGATTGGTTTCATGATTGAGGCACTAAATGGTTCTGTCGACTCCAATCCCAGTTCAAGATAATTCGAATAAACAGGATCCAATTCCCTAACAGCAACATACAACAACAGCCCGCATAACAAAAGACCCCACAGTGAAAGCTCCGGGTAGTAGAACAGCTCCAAAACAATGGTGCAAACAAACGTAACAGAGAAATCTGTCCTCAAATCTTGAGAGCTGAGTACCTTCTCATCACTGTGATTCTCGCTCAAAAGCACTCCAAAAATAACAGTATTAGCCAACGGCCAACCTAAATTACTAATAGAAACACCGTCATTAGCAACTTCGAACACAATGAAACTCACAACAGCAGGAATAAACAGCAAAACTGTAGTGTAGAATAATGAAACTAGCCGAGTTCTTTTTGGACCCAGTGCCCTAATTGCTCCCCTATTCATTGAAACACGCTCATAACACCCTAAGAACCCAGATAAAAACGGCAACACCATTGGCCAAATTCTAACACAATTGTCTCTAGGGAGCACCGAAAAGCCATATTTATCAATAAATCTAATCGAAAATGGAAAGCATTCAACCCTGTCCCAGCTTAATGACAGCAAAAGTAACCCAGTAACGAGCATTAAAAACCCATACAGTTTTCTATTACCATAGCCAGTCCCGTATCGAGAAACATCAAAAGGCTGATGCTTTGTCCTCTCAGCGACAAAACGAGCGACAACATTTCCAGACAATTCGGCGAGGATCATGGCCGCAGCCCCACAGTACCGTAGTGCTTGAAATCTCAAGAGAATAACAACAGCAAGAACGGCAGATTTAGAGAGCATAAGTTTGTGCTGAGACTGCGAGATTGAGGAGAGTGAAAAGATGGGTTCTTTAGCGGTTTTGAAGTGAGGCTTCTGGTTCTTCAACGAGGATAACAGAGAGAAGGACAGAGAGAAAAGAAAAGAAAGGAGGGAGACAAGGAAAGAGAAAGGGAAAATAGAGAAGGAGGAAGGGGAGGATTGAAGGAAAGGGAGGAGGGAGTAGAAAGAGCGGAGGGAGAAGAGGAGGAGGAACAGGAAGGAAAGAGAGGATTTTGAGGAGGAGGAGCGGCGGTGTTTTGATGGAGTTGGTAATGGGGTGGTCGGTGCGTACAGAGGGTGACCTCTGGATGTGGGGGGTTCAATAGGAGTCAAGGCGGAGGCTACGGTGGAGGGGTCGTTGAGGGCAGGGAGACTGAGGCGGTGAAGCCGGTGGTGGGAGTGGTGGCGGTGGTAACCGCGGTCGTCGGCCATGATCCCGGGGGGAGCAGTTTTGTTTTGACAAAAAGAACAAACTAACTGACTTCTCAAACTCGAGTTCTATGGGGGGAGTAAGTATAGACCTTTTACTTGTTTCTTGAGTTGGGCGCTGTCGTGTAATGAAAGGACCCTGACCGTTGGATCTACGTTCGTTGTTGATTTGGATTTCTGGGCTTTGACAAGTCTCCCTCCGCTTCCCAATTGTTTGGAAGTTTGATGGCCCGATGAAACTAACGGGCCGCCCATATCGGTCACCTGCTGCTTTGATGGATCAGTTTAGTACTTTTGTGGGTTAGAAAAGTAGGCGAAGATGGGCTTTCAATCAAAACCTGTTAATGAAGCCCCATGCACTCGGGGATGAGAGAGTTTTGTGCCTGTTACATGAGAGATTCCTAAAGGAAAATCAAGGCTATAACTTGGCTAACCAATTGGTGCACCGATTGGCTTCATGAAAGTTATGCCTTAGGGATATTTGCAAGATATTATTTTTTTTGTTTTTTTTGTTTCAAAGTGCGATAAGAATTGTTATTTTGTAAGTATCTAATTTTCTTCTACATAGATAATAGACATGCACCTTTTTCTAAAAGAAAGAAAAATTCACGATTTCCACTTGAGAGTAAATAAATCCTGCAGGGTGATTCGAAGTAACAGATCCTTCCTTCAGATTTTATTTGAGAATTGCTCTTCTGGGCCCAGTATTATGGGATTTCTACTTCATCTCGCCGCCCAAACCAAGACTCAAAAATAATTTTACTAGTAAAGTCTCCTCTTGGCTTCCACGTATGCACAAAATTTGTTGTTGACAAAGACTGAAGAGAGGTTAGTGCAAAGAACTGTTTGGTGAAGATGTAGCCATGCAAACGTAGGCGCACTCATGTCCACTTTGTGTTCCTTTCATGTTTCCACAAACTTCATGTACGGCCATTGGCCATTTCTCCTACTTCAGGTATTTTCCTTTGTACCCTGATTGTTCCAGTTCTTCTATACATTAAAAAAAAAAATCGTGGATAGAAGCATTCCCCGAAGTTGCAAGTAGTAATATAACCAGAAGAATTGTAGTCGAGCGTTTACATATGCTGACTGGATTTTGCAATAGGTAAATATGTTATCAATCATTGTTGATGAAAGATGAATTCTCATTTTATGACAGTGATGAGTGGAGGGCTTTAAAGTTGGGAAGTGATATCCATATCAGAAATCACTAAACATGTTGAATGATACAGTAACTAATCTCCTGTTTCCTGTCCTTGTTATGACTATGAGTCTTTCTTAAGGGCAGCAGCTTTAATCCTTATCAGCAAGCACTGTTTTTGCCGTGTATCTCTTGAGTTGTAATAAAGCAAAATAATATGATATCACTTCCTGTTATCATTCTATCTGTGCCTGCCTTAGAAGTAGTAGCGGATAGGACAATGTCCTCATCAATACCAAAAAAAACACTGCTTTCTTGTGCTTGCGTGCGTTCAGTTGTGTATACTGTGTGTTTGCACGTGTATCTTGTGTGTGCTTTTCGTGCCATAATATGAGGTAAATTATAACGTAGCGTTTTCATATGATGTCATTTCAAGCTTCAACAGTAATCCTGAAAGTAATAGAGGCAAGTTTTTGATGTCATTAACTTAATTTCAGGCATATTAAAACTCATGAAGTTGATGTATATAGACATTAATAGAAAGCTTTAGGACGCAGGAAAGAGAGTATCAATCTTTCCCAATTGCATAGCGAGCCTATGCAACAAAGAAATCAGGATTATTGCAGAATTTATCACGAAAGGATGATGACATGATAAGACATCTAGTAGAAGATGTTAGAGCTTTTCCCTAGGGTACGTAACAAAGGAACAATTGGGTTGGACGAGGTTCATTGGCGCTAATGTGATAATGGTCTCTTTTGTTTGGATAAGAAAAAACTTTATATGTTCATTCCTATCATCAATCATTTACACCATTCTTATAGGAATACTCTGTCCAAATATTTGCGTCAATTATTTTATTATCCCTACTTTTTTGGATGAAAATAGCGTAGGTTGAGGAGAGGTTTCTTTCCTCAATTTAGGATAACGGCAAACTGACTGAAGATAGTCAGATACTCTTAACCTAAGTGAAATATTGACTGAATCCTAACCAACTACACCGTTACCTTTATTATCCTCAATTTGATATGAGAAAATTTTCTGGTTCGGTCAGTTAAAGCACCAAAATTATTACACGGATATTCTTGTTGCCCTTAGGCAGTCCCACGTAACTTCTTCTTGCTTTGGTTTTGTCCCAATTTTATAATATTTCCAAGCTGCACGTGAAAATCTGCTCCCCTGACAATTTACTCACTTCCAAATTCTGCAATCAGAAATTCATCCACAAACAGTCCCAGATGGGCTTCAGATTTTGGGGGTGATCTGGCAGAAGAATGAGGCATGAGCATGCCATGTCATATATGCAAAACCTGACACATTTGGCGCGTGGAGGGTACCTGCAGGTTTCAGGACCAAAGCAAGCTGACGTACAAGGCACTGATAGATGTGGTGGTAACTGAAAGTTTTCAACTTTTGTTTTGATTGTTCAATAAAATAAGCAATTAGTCATGTTGGGGGTGCTTTAGTGTGCTTGTCCGATGTGTCCATATACTCCTATAAAAACAATGCGTTATTGATATTGCAAAAGGGGGAAAAAAGGTGGCCACTAGTGAAGTTGTACTGGTGTTATTTGTTGTTGTTGGAAGAGCCTTGAATTCTGAAGGCAACGCAACAGAATGTGATAGTTGGTTCTATTTTGTTTGGCTTTTATTGGTATTTGGTTTCTCTGCCCTTCCCAAAATCTCAAACAATATCTTTTACTTGGAAATCTTTCTCCTAATGGCCGGAGGGCAGATTACAAGAGGACTCAACACCTCATGTTTTCTTCTCATAGGTAATGGCACTGTCATCAATATTGTTGCTTCCTTTTTCTTTCTTGTTTCCAAAATGAAGTTACGGTGAGGAAACATTTAATGTTATGTTTTACACCTAGCTAGAGGATGCTAATAGGCAATTTAAACTTGAATGGTTGAACAGTGATAGCTGGTGTAGAGAGGTTTGCATTCAAAGGAGTGGCATCAAATTTGGTCACTTATCTCACAGATGTTGTAAAAATGAGCAACTCTGGTGCAGCAAAGACAGTTAATAATTGGTGCGGATTCACATCCCTGCTGCCACTGCTGGTAGTATCTCTTTCTGGTTCCTGCTGGGATAGATATTCCACCATAGTGGCCTTCTGTTTCCTTTATGTTGTGGTGAGTCACTATTTTTATAGTCTTTCTTATGTTCTTGATTTCCCCTTTCCAAGCTCACTCTTTTCCTGATAATTTGCAAGGTAATGCATAGTAAAGATGCCTCAAGAAACCATCTTTTTGGAATGTCTCTAGACTAATTAATCATGTTTTTGTGTTGCTGCTTGATGATGCTGTTTTTCAATTAAGTTTGAATATTATTATATATCTTATTTTTATACATATTTTCTTCTTTAAGGGACTTTTGGCCTTGACGTCAACAACATTGGCCTGGGCATGGTATCCTACCAGCAACGTAAGCTTCTCATTCCTGTTTTGGTCTCTCTGCTTGATTTCGCTAGGCCAAGGTGGATATAACCCCTCTTTACAAGCCTTTGGAGCAGATCAACTTGACAATGACAATGAACTGCCTTGTACAAAGGATGAACAGAAATCCAACAAGAAGAGTTTGTTCTTCCAGTGGTGGTATTTTGGGGTTTGTGGAGGCAGCCTTTTAGGTGTGACAATCATGTCCTACATTCAAGACACACTGGGCTGGGTAATCGGATTCGCTATCCCCACAGTTGCAATGCTTGCTTCAATTTTGCTATTTTCGTCTGGAAGAAGAATATATGTGTACAAGCAGGATCAAAGTACCAATAGCAAGCCCTTCAGGAATATAATTCATGCTATTAAGGAAGCCAGATCCAGAATAATGAATTGCAGAATCACTTTACCGGATGACAAATCTGAGGTTGTTGAGCTGGAGTAAGTACATCGATTAGATTTCTCAAGTTAGTTTCAATTGGTTCTGTGCATTACTTATGATGGAAATTCTACTTGATTATAGGCTTCAGGAGAAACCTCTTTGTCTTCAGGATTCAGCCAGGGTCAAGGACTTAACTGAGCTCCCAAGGAGTGACATTTATCTGGTTGAAAATGCTAAGGTTGTACTGAGGCTTTTGCCTATATGGACAATGCTACTGTTGTTTGCAGTCATTTTTCAACAACCTGCAACATTCTTTACAAAACAAGGCATGACCATGAAGAGGAGCATCGGCAGCAGCCTCAAGATCCCACCAGCTACGCTACAAAGTGCTATTACACTGTCTATAATCCTCTTGATGCCATTATATGATACAATGCTGATTCCATTTACACGCCGTATCACCGGAGAAGAGAAGGGTATCAGTGTGATGCAAAGAATGGGGATTGGAATGGTCCTGTCCATTATAGCTATGGTAATTGCAGCTCTAGTAGAAAAAAGAAGGCTTGAACTCATTCATAAACTGGAAGTTGTTGAACCCCACATGGAAACTGTTCCGCTGAGCATATTTTGGTTATTACCCCAGTACATTCTCCTAGGCATTTCAGACATATTCACTGTTGTTGGAATGCAGGAATTTTTCTACAGTGAAGTTCCTGCAAGAATGAAAACAATGGGCATTGCTTTATATACTAGTGTATTTGGGGTAGGAAGTTTCTTGAGTGCCTTGTTGATCTCATTGATTGAACTTTTCACTACTTCCGGAGGGAGCAAGAGCTGGTTCTCTGATAACATGGGAGAAGCCCGCCTAGACAAATACTACTGGCTTTTAGCATTTTTAAGTACACTGAGTTTAGTAGTCTATGTTATCCTTTGCAGATGTTACAAAAGTATGATTGATTCAGAAAATTAGAATGTGAATGAGAAATTTGTCATTTTAATTTGATAGGGCTTAGTCAAAAGTTTAACACCCGTGTAAATATCATTGTACCTACTGCTCTCCTTTAGAGGTAGACATCATGCATTCTCCTGCTAATTTGGTCTAGTCCTGATCAAATTTTCAGGATTAGGGAGCTCAAGTGTAAAAGGTCTGGCCTTTTCTTGGTTACAACAGAGAGAGAATCTTGCTTGTGTTTGTTTCTGCCACAAACAACTTCGAATGTGCGTGTAATAACAAATGTACATTGTAAATGACAAATTAGGGTGAGATTTCCAATCAACTAGAGATTTTAAGCTGTGGACAAAGACAATCAATCTTTCTACCAGTCCTTCCAAAATCAGCAGCAGAGAACCATTCCCTGTAGCAAAATATCCAGCAAGCAATGATTTGAACCGTAAACATGTTTGTGTCGTGTCAGGATTCATTGGATTGTGCACCATTTGCATATAAAAAAACTTTTATTTTGCAAAATACACCAACCACTCTTCACTTGACCCAATTACTTCCAACATTACATGGTTGTAATGAAACTATAATTATATCGGTCATTATGACAACATTACCTGTATAATTTTTGTAGTGGAGTTGCTTTCAGATCTGGCAAGAAGATTTTGCAGGAATAGGTTCCCTAAAGTAAGATTGCTAAGATGCTGGTCAGGCTAAATATAGCAAGAAAACGCAAATCTGGGTTTGAGTTAGTGCTTGTGGACAGGGCCCCCATCACTAATGGATAATGTCGACAGTGTATGTCGACAATGTCCATTACTGAAACAAAGCCAATGATGTTGTAGCCAACAGGGATCCAGTAACATGAAGTTGTCTTACTGTTTTCTTGGGAATAGGTTCCTAAACTTTGAAGTGAACACAACAGAATCTGGCACAGGTTGTCTTTGCTTAACTGTTTTTAGACTGTTTTGGCATTAGTTTGTTGGAGTGTAGGAAACTTTTAGGTCGATATGATTATTTGGCATAGTTGCAGACAAGTTTAGTGGATGACGACCCATTGATAACATTCGACGGGATTGCAAATTCACTTAAGTAAGCTGTTTCATCCTCATTAAAGAATTGCAAATACACCACCTTATCTAGGGAAAAAATGGAAATTATTTTACGGATCCTATCTAACAAGGAAAACATTGGAGATTATTTCGCCTGAGTAAGAAGTTAATTAAAACAGGAACCTTTTTTTTAGTCCAAAATTAGAACAAGAACTATTATAACAATCTTGTACTTTGTAATTCAGAATGTGCCGTGGACTTCAACGAGAGAACCCACGAAATGGGACAATGGTCCGTTTACTGTGGGCTTTCGCTCCACCTGACCCAAAACCAGATTTATGGGCTTGATCCATGCGCCACACGTGTAACACGCTTCACACTTTTCTTTTCTTTTCTTTCCGCAATTCACAGAATTTCACACCTGACAATTCCAGAAATTCTCCTGTCAGGGCCCTCACAGAATAACAGGACAATAAATTAAATCGACAGGAGTATTAATAAGTTCATAGAATTATTATTTCCCCGAACCAACTGTGTAAGTTTGTCGTCTGAATGTCTAAATCTAAGCCACACTTGCTTGTGTAATCATATATTCATATTTGCCTCTTTTTTGTTATGGTATGAACTATAAAGTCCTTCCTGTCTTTTCCTTAAGCCTAACAAAGCCAAATTCCATCCCATCAACACATCAAAACCAAATGTAAATTTAGGATGATTCTGTTAAAGATTCTCACAGGTGCAAGTCTTCATCATACATCGGTTTTCCTGCTATTCTAGGCCTTAACTGCTAAAATACGAAGACTCTCTGGTTTTAAGTCTTAACCGAAAGGAGAAGTGCGTCTGCCCTTTCTAGCAAGGAATGATCCATGACCAATGGTTAAGCAAAGAAAAATGCTAGCCTTCAGTTTCCTTTTTTATTTTTATTTTTTTCCTGTTCTGCCTAGAGGTTAGTTGACTGTGTAAACGGAAACATCGTAAGTGAAGTTTCATTTGACAATCAAGGCATTCCCGTCGTGTCTGTCCCGTCTGCTTTAGCTTAATCTCTTTTGCGTTCTGGCTTGGCCTCTTGCGTCTTTGTCAGGAAAAAAACTAGTTACTTGAGAAGTCATTGGCCATGATGGAACGTAATGGGGAGACCTGAGAGTCATTGGCCCTAAACGCGTAATGGTGACCTAAAAGACTGAAAGTAGCGACCGCTGATTGTCACAATCAGTGAACGGTGATTATAACTGGTTAGCGATGATTCCCTATTTTTTTTAACCCACAAGAAGTGTGCCCCTATCCTGCCCGGCATTTTCCGATTTACATTGACTATGGATACGAATATCACACATCTCTTGATATACACTTGGTGACATCTAAAAGCTAACATCAGGATAGTTTCTTTTTTATCATAGGCACTTTGAAAAAAAATAAACTATATATTGCAGGGGTTCCACTCCTTTAGGTATCTAGGATACCTGCTGCTGATAGTTTTAAAAAAAGAGAAATGTACTTTTGTTCATCTTCTTTCATTTCTGGAAATTAGCTGCTTGACTGGTGGAAATAGAATGATCTGGATCAGAAAAAGGCTTCAGCTTTTTTCTGGCCAGGACTTTTGTGGTCATTGTTCACATCTTTCACTGAAGAAACTAACTTTATTGTCTTTTACATAAGCATTAGTTTAATTGAAAGTTACTGACAGAGCAAATCAGATTGGAAGAAGAAAAGGTTTATTAAGATTAATCCAAGATACACCTGTTCAGATTCCGGTTTACTCCTCTGTTTCTGGTTGCTTTATTAATTAGTTAGGGACCTAGAGCTCCCAACATTTATTGTTTCAACTATGGAGAAAATTATCAAACCAATCAGGGTTCAACATTGACGAGAAATTTAGAAAAAACATCCCTGGTCCCGTTTCTGTCTTTGTTGTGGGTCATGTTAGTCTTCGTCTAGGAGTTAATATTGGATGGATGGAAAACTGAAATGGGAGATTGATATTCAATGTAAAATGAAGATAAAATAGTTGCATGGCGAGGCCATTGCGCCTATAAATGGCCTTTCATAACAAACGCATAAAGCATCACCAATAGCCTCAAAAATTTGCAATGGCTCTAAAATCTTCTTCCCATCTTTATGTATCCTTACTCCTCCTGCTAATCCTTCCCTTGTTAGCCAGCTCTAGGACTGTGAAATCCAATGTCCAATCTTTCAATTCCCTTCAAAACCTAGAGGGTTCCCAGAAAGGGCAGACCACCAAAGGGCTAAATCAGCTCAAAAAGTACCTCAGAACTTTTGGATACTACCCAAAAAATCAAGATGATATCAATCTAGCAGAAGATCAGTTTGACGACTCCTTAGAGTATGCCCTCAAAGCATACCAGCAGAATTTCAACCTAAAGGTTACAGGGGTCCTCGACTCTGCTACTATAAAAGACATGATGATCCCTCGATGTGGAGTAGCGGATCCCATAAACCACCACCACCCATCGAAACCATCCGATAAAACAAAACATGGCAAGAAGAAACCAGGGAAGTTCCACATGGTTTCTCACTATGCTTTCCCTGATGGGATGCCAACATGGCCACCTTCCAAGACACAACTCACCTACAGTTTCCTGTCTGATGTGGACGTCCAAGGAATAAGCATGGATGTACTAAGGTCTGTCTGTTCAAGGGCATTTCAAAGATGGGCAGCTGTTACCTCATTTACTTTCCAGGAGGTAGCCAGTACTGAAGAAGATGGTCAGGGCCGGTCATCAGATATTGTGATCGGATTCGAACGTGGCGACCACAACGATGGAGCGCCATTTGATGGTCCTGGAAATGTATTGGCTCACTCTTTTTCTCCGACTGATGGGAGGTTTCACATTGACGCGGACGAGAATTGGAGCACCAACCCGGGTAGCTTCGAAATGGACTTGGAATCTGTAGCTGTTCATGAAATTGGACATCTTCTTGGACTAGCGCATAGTATGGTGTAAGAATATTTTCCTTTTATGTGGCCCATATAATATTAGGTTTTATTTAATGACGTGGCAAAATCCTATTGGTCAACTATTAGGGTTTTCTAATCAACACTTGATGGGGTGTATAAATACAATATTATGGAATAGGTCCTCTCTCTCCAGTCGCTTAACGTTTTGTATACCATCTGACAAACGTTAGAAAGAAAGACAGAGGCAAGAGAGAGAAATCTATTCCTCATGAAGGCATCAAGGCAAATCAAGAGGAGATCAACAGAATTTAGAAGACAACATAATCGATTTACCAGGTATGTCTTCAATCTCATGTTATTAGTGGGAGATAATTAGTTCTAAGATCTAATGGGTATTATGTTAATGTTTGAATTGGGGATTAAATTATTGTTTCTTGATTCCTGATTATTATGATTGTTCATGTTAATTATCTAACA
>JAKUCV010006664.1:53157-123686 GCA_028386065.3 Turnera subulata | reverse complement strand
TTTTTTTTTCCTTTTTTTTTTTTATATTTCCGGGCTGGGCCAAGTCCAGGCCCAAACCCTAAAACCAACTCCACTGTTCAAGCCCAAGCCCAGACCGCAGCAGGCCCAAGCCGAACCCGGCCCAGACCCGCGCAGCCCAGGCTTAGACCCAGGTCGCGACCCGACCACGAAACGGGTCAAGCCTTACGCAACCGGGTCGAGCCTCTCCACTAAGCGGGTCTGCTCACCTCGGGCACGCAGGCGGTGGCGCGACGACGGAGGACCAGGGGCGGCAGAAGGGAGGCTCGTCGCGAGGAGGACGACGCGGAGGCGAGGCGTCGGCTGCTGGGCTGCGACCGTCGGCGGCGGTGGTGTTTACAGGTGGTGCAACCCGTCGGGTTTCCTGTCCTCGGCGGCGCGTCGAGAGGTGCTATCAGGCGGCGGCAGCTGGGTTTTGACGGCGGCGGCACAAGGAGTGTGATGGGAGGGGTGGTGTCCGGTGCGACGGCGTGGTTCCCCCCTTCGTGAACAGTAGCGAGGGGGAAGAAAATGAGCAGGAAGGTGACGGGTGGGGTGTAAAACGACGTAGTTTGGCCGGTGTTTGGGTGTTTGTTGTTGTTTTGTTTCTTTTTCTTCCTTTACTTGGTTTGATTTTGAGAAGAAGGGAAGTATGGTTAAGATGGTTAGCAGAAACGTTTTTGCAGAAGAAATGGTGTGTGAGCTGATGAGGCAGGAAGAGAAGGAATAAAGAAATATAGCTAGTGGAAAGCATGCAGGAACTGGTGATGCACGGGCTGTAAACTGATCATTCACATGCTCACAGTGAATGGCGGCTGCAGCCTCCACACTGTGCAGCATGTGAAGCGGGTTCCGTCCGGACCAGAAAATATCTATAATACCCCCTTGATAAATTCCTAGCCCGATAATATGAGGTTAATCCCGATTTTTCTCGATATTCCTGGACCCGAAAAATGCCAACTTCGGTCCGAAAATTCCGCGGAAAAATCCCGAGCGTAAGGTAGTGCTCGGTTTCGGATTCCGAAGCGTAAATTACCGTCAATTATTTATTCAAGATTAATTTTAACAGTAATTAACTGTAAAAATTAAATTTACGGTGACAGTAAAAACATAAAAATTACCGGGGCTGTTACACTTGCAGTCCAAAAAAGCTGCAATGTTGTTATTAGTACGAACTAGTGTCTAATGTGTACTTTTACGGCTTTTTGTTCATTGGGATTTTAATTAATGTAAGCTGTGGAATTTTTAAGTACGTGGAAAAAGTTTTTTTTTTTGATGAAAAAAGATGATTTATTGCATGTACCAAAAATTACAGAAAATGTATTATGTTTTTTCCTTTCCGACGCACAAAAAAAAATTACAGAAAAGGTGTCATCGAGATGACAAGACCCTTTCGCAATATACAAAGCAACAGAAGTCTAATCGTAAAAAAAACTGTTGGGGAAACTCGGGTAATTTCCCCACTACAACAAATAGTGAATTGAACTGATTCGATAATTCCCAGGAAAGATGGCCTAGCTTATCTCCTTAGACAGAATTATCATCCCAAGATAAATCCTCAAGAAAGACTGGAGGAACAGTGGTTCACTTAAAACCCAGTCTCCTAGACAGGACTCACTTGCACAGTATTTTAATTCACAATCTATACTCGACAAAGGCGGCTTAGCCGGCCAATGTTGAATACTAAACAAATAAACAAGTGTGGAAATTAAAGGCAGAATAATAAAGAAAGAACACACTAAAAATTGATAACGGAGTTCGGCCAATTTTGCCTACGTCTCCGGAGCACCACTAGAAAAAGGTCTGCTCTTTTTACTAGGAGAAAAAAAGTATTTAGTATAATTGTTAGGATACAATTATACTCTAATTTTGGGATGCATGACTAAGGGAAGTGGGAGTTCTATTTATAACAAAACAAAACTCCCCAAACCCACTTCTTAACCGATGTGGGATTACAAAACACCACACTATTCAACAATCTCCACCTTGGTGTTTTTGTAGTTCCACCAAATCTCTATCTTCTCAATCAAAGAAAGAACAACCTTTGTGGTGCTTCCAACTTGAGCCATCTGGCGCCAACTCAAATGTGCAGGATATTGACCAAGTCTAAACAATGTTCAAACTTGGCCCTTGTCACCACCTTGGTCATCATATCTGCAGGATTCTCTGTTGTCAAAATCTTCTGGAGAAGTATCTCTTCTTCTTCAAGAATTTTCCGCACAAAATGATAACGAACATAGATGTGCTTCGTCCGTGCATGAAAGACTTGATTCTTCGCCAAATGAATAGCACTCTGACTGTCAGAATATACCACAAGTTGTTTCTGACCAACCCCTAAGTCTTTGAGCAACCCATGAAGCCAAATTGCCTCCTTCACAGCTTTTGTAATAGCCATATACTCTGCCTCCGTTGTAGACAAAGCCACCATTGACTGTAAAGTGGACTTCCAACTAATAGGGGCTTTTGCTAAAGTGAATAAATAGCCCGTCGTCGATCTTCGCTTATCCAAATCTCCTGCATAGTCGAAATCACAATATCCAACCACTCCTTGACCAAGTGATTCATCCCGCTCAAATATTAAGCCAACATCTACGGTATCTTTGATATACCGAAGAATCCATTTCACAGCTTGCCAATGACCTCTGCCAGGATCATGCATGTATCTGCTCACAACACTAACAGCTTGTAAAATATCCGGTCTCGTACACACCATTGCATACATCAAGCTTCCGACTACATTGGCATAAGTGACTTTTACCATGTACTCTTGTTCTTTATCTGTTTGCGGAGATAACTGACTGCTAAGCTTCAAATGAGGAGCAAGCGGAGTACCTACAGGTTTTGACCCTTCATTCATGCCAAAACATTGTAGTACTTTCTTCAAATACTCTTTTTGTGTCAGCCAAAGCTTGCCTCCCTCTCTGTCCCTGCTTATCTCCATGCCGAGAATCTTCTTGGCTTCTCCCAAATCCTTCATCTCAAACTCTCTACTCAACTGAGCCTTCAACTTGTCAATTTCAACTTGGCTCTTTGCAGCTATCAGCATATCATCAACGTATAAGAGTAGATAGATGTAGGACCCATCTTGTAGTCTTCCCAAATATACACAATGGTCGTATTTGCTCTTTGTGTACTTCTGACCCAACATAAACTTGTCAAATCGTTTGTACCATTGTCTTGGTGATTGCTTCAAACCGTATAACGACTTGTCTAGTTTGCACACCCAATTTTCTTTATCGGCAACTTTGTATCCATCGGGCTGAGTCATATAGATTTCCTCCTTCAAGTCACCGTGTAAGAATGCAGTCTTCACATCAAGTTGAGCTAGCTCCAAATTCAACTATGCTACCAAGGCCAACAAAATTCTAATGAAGGAATGCTTCACAACTGGAGAAAATACCTCATTATAATCAATTCCCCCCTTCTGAGCGTAGCCTTTAGCCACCAATCTTGCCTTGTATTATTCTTGTTAGGAAATCCTTCTTTTTTAGCAAATACCCATTTGCATCCAATTGCCTTCTTTCCCTTCGGTAGTTGTGTCAACTTCCATGTCTTGTTCTTCTGAAGAGATTTCAT
The DNA here is from genome assembly GCA_028386065.3 of Turnera subulata. NCBI lineage: Eukaryota > Viridiplantae > Streptophyta > Magnoliopsida > Malpighiales > Passifloraceae > Turnera > Turnera subulata. Next base: position 120,113 of record JAKUCV010006664.1, on the reverse strand, counting down.
CTCCTCCTTCATTGCCTCTTTCCAACTGCTATTTTCAGAACTCCGAATGGCTTCTGAAAAAGTGAAAGGAACATCATCAACGACTGGAAGTGCATAGGCCACCGTTTCAATGAGACGTTCTGGTTTTCTCCTTTCTCGTCTTGGTCTACTAGTGGCAATTGACTCGAACTGTTGCATAGGTTCTTGGGTCGGAACCTCTTCTTCATCTGACTCTTCCTCTATCAATGGAGAGTCTCCTTTGGTGCTCTTAGCTGGGATCACCATAGTAGGCTCAAACTCCACCTGTTGTGAAGAACCACCGGCTCCTTCTGGATTTACCTTAGTCAACATGGCAGATTCATCAAAGGTAACATCCCTGCTGATAATAGTCTTCTTTGCCTCTAGACACCAAAGACGGTATCCCTTCACTCCAGCATTAAGACCCATAAATAGAGCCTTCTTTGCTCGTGGATCTAACTTTGATTCATTCACATGGTAGTATGCAGTGGAGCCAAACACATGTAAAGAATCATAATCTATAGCAGGTTTTCCAGACCATACCTCCAAAGGGGTCTTGCCACCTAAAGCAGAATGTGGCAACCGATTAACAAGATGTTGAGTATATGTCACAGCCTCAGCCCAAAAATTTCTACCTACCCCAGCATTAGACAACATACAACGAACTTTCTCCACCAATGTCTTGTTCATACGCTCTGACACCCCGTTCTGCTGTGGTGTTTTTCTGACTGTGAAGTGCCGAACTATGCCACAATCTTGGCATATCTTCAAGAAAGGATCACACGTATATTCTCCACCATTGTCTGTTCAGAGAACTTTAATCTTTCTTCCTGTCTGGTTCTCAACCTGAGTTTTCCATTTAAGGAAAATCCGAAGCACTTCATCCTTCTTCTTCATTGTAAACACCCACACTCTTCTGGAAAAATCATCAACAAAAGTGACAAAATAGTGTCTACCTCCAAGAGATGGAGTCTTGGCAGGTCCCCACATATCTGAATGCATATAGTCCAAAATCCCCTTAGTATCATGGATAACAGTGCCAAACTTCACTCTTCGTTGCTTTCCCAGAACACAATGCTCACAAAATTCCAATTTGCAAGTCTTTGTACCTTTCAACAATCCCTACTTGGCAAGAATCTGCAAGGATTTTTCACCAGCATGTCCCAAACGCATATGCCACAGCTTTGTTGCCTCTGCATCCTTCTTGCTTCCAGAAGTTACTACTGCAACTGCCCCAATCACTATACTACCTTAATAGTAATACAGATTATTCTTCCTCACACCTTTTAACATCACCAATGCTCCTGATGTTGCTTTAAGAATTCCATCTCGGATAGTGACAACTAGGCCTTTTGATTCTAAGGCCCCCAAAGAAATGAGATTCTTCTTCAACTCTGGAACATATCGAACATCTCTCAAAATTCTGGTGGATCCATCATGATTTTTCAGCTTTATTGAACCTATCCCGGCTGTTTTACATGGATTGTCATTGCCTATGAAAACAACCCCGCCATTGAGCTCTTCAAGGTCAAAGAACCATTCCCGAATGGGACACATATGGTAGGTGCAACCAGAATCCAAAATCCACTCATCAACGTGTGATGTTGAAGGTGAAGCAACTAAAGAAGTGTCTGACTCTTGTTCTTCACTTTATCTTGATGTCTCAACTCGTGACTATACAAAGCAGAACATACAGCCTCCAATGATACATTCTCCTTCCCATGAAGTAAAGTAGTCTCCAGGTGCTCGAATTCATCGAGAAGAGATGATAACAGCATCAAAGCCAAGTCTTCATCTTCAAATATAACATCTAAATTAAACAGGTCTGCTACTAATTTTTTAAACAGAGTAATGTGTTCATTCATCGTAGAACCTGGTCGATACTCGAACCGAAACAATCTCTTCTTCAATAGAAGCTTATTTTGACCACTTTTCTTCAAGAAAGTGTCTTCCAATGCCTTCCACAATTTGTGTGCAGAAACTTCATTTTTGAAAGCATATTTCTGCTTGTCCGCATGCCAGCTTGTTTACGTCGGCCCACTCCTTGTCACTGATATCGTCAGGTTTTTCTTCTTCAATAGCAACATCAAGTCCCTGCTGGAATAGCGAGTCAAGGACCTCACACTGCCACATGCCAAAATGACCGGTACCATCAAATATCTCCACAGCAAGCTTCGAACTAGAAACTGGGATCCTCGACCATCTAGATGTGGAAGCCATCTCTTCTGACTGTGTACCTGATGCAGCCTGTTTTGAACCTGCTTCCGCCATTACAAAATCAAAAGATAGTATTCAACAATTTCAAATAGCCCAAAGGACTAACCTTCGACTCCGCTACCACTTGTTGGGGAAACTCAGGTAATTTCCCCACTACAACAAATAGTGAATTGAACTAATTCGATAATTCCCAGGAAAGATTGCCTAGCCTATCTCCTTAGACAGAATTATCATTCCAAGATAAATCCCCAGGAAAGACTGGAGGAACAGTGGTTCACTTAAAACCCAGCCTCCTAGACAGGACTCACTTGCACAGTATTTTAATTCACAATCTATACCCGACAAAGGCGGCTTAGCCGGCCAAGAAAGAGATAAGGCGGCTTAGCCGGCCAATGTTGAATACTAAACAAATAAACAAATGCGGAAATTAAAGGCAGAATAATAAAGAAAGAACACACTAAAAATTGATAACGGAGTTCGGCCAATTTTGCCTACGTCTCCGGAGCACCACTAGAAAAGGGCCTGCTCTTTTTACTAGGAGAAGAAGAGTATTTAGTACAATTGTTAGGATACAATTATACTTTAATTTTGGGATGCATGACTAAGGGAAGTGGGAGTTCTATTTATAACAAAACAAAACTCCCCAAACCCACTTCTTAACCGATGTGGGATTACAAAACACCACACTATTCAACAAAAATTACTACACAAATAAAACCTTCTGCTGCACAAGGGCAGGACACTATAGAGATCTACCTAACTCGCTTTACACTAGCCTCAATTTGACAGAGGGCCCATACCAAGCAAGCATACTATCTGATCTTAAGAGTATAGCCTTGTTCCTTTTAAGCCATATACTCCAAACTACCGTGTAGAAGAGAACCATCTATAGAGCCCTAGCCCGCGCCGAATCAACAAGCCCTATCCACTGGATAAACATGTCTTCCAAAGAGTTCGGCATACACCACTTTACACCCCACCACTCACAAACTTTGCTCCAAATCCTCCATGTAAATCTACAATGGCCGAAGAGATGGTCTCTACACTCGATATCTTCATCACAGAAAGGGCACAATGCATTTTCATCCAAAATAATATTCTTGCGAAGAAGTGTCGATCGCACTCCAATCCCATTATTGATAGCCATCCACAAGAAACACTCCACCTTAAATGGAGCACATCCCAGCCACACGTAAGGTATGGTCCTACTCACACGCAACCCCCTACACAAGGATTCATACCCAAACTTCATACAAAAACTACCTCTCGGATCATCCTCCCACCTCCAACAATCTATCTCATCCGCATTTAGTACCATATTCTCCAGCCTATTCATGAGAATCGTAACCTCCTCCAATTCCCAATTAAATAGGTTTCTTCTCCAATTAAACTCCCAATCATTACGGCCATTGACTATCCTTAGCATTTCAATCACTGGTGCAAACTTATTATTGGATATATTGAATAACCGTGGATGTAAATCATGCAGCACCCCATCTAATAAGCATCGATCAGTCCAAAACTTGCAACGAGTACCATCATTAACTTCCAGTAAAACTCTTTCATATAATCTCACACCCCCTCCATGGTTATCCTCTCCTGATTTTGTTATGTTTTTCCAAACCGAGGACATAGCTGAATTATTAAAAACTGGCCAAGAATTATCAGACCTGCGTCTAAAACTATTTGTCACAATCTCAGACCAGATCGGGGCATCCATTGACTAAGGTTCCAAATTAATGTATCTCCACATCCATTTGAACAGTAAGCATTGATTTTTAATCAACAAATTCTCAATCCCCACACCCCCACATGATCTTGGTTTAGCAATTTTCTTCCAAGCCACCATACACATCCTTCATTTCTCATCACAACCTCCCCAAAGAAAATTTATTTGGATCCTTACAATTTTCTTTGCAACCCCACGAGGAATCTTGTATAGAGACAAGTAATAGAAGGGTAGGTTGCTTAATACAGCTCTAATCAAAGTAACCCTTCAACCCAAAGATAGGAACTTTCCTTTCCATTTAGCTAGTCTACTTTTAATCCTTAAAATCACTAGATCCCACGCTTTAATCCTCCTCATATTCCTACCAATCTGAAGACCAAGATAAGAGATAGGTAGGGATTCGGTCTTACTTGTCAGCCTCTCTACAATAAAATTCGTCCTTTGCTCCGACATATTTAATCCCACCAAACTGCTTTTCTGAAAATTTATACTAAGTCCCGATATGTTTTCAAAGCACCTCAAGACACTTTTCAGATTCAAAAGAGAGGGCATGTCATCCGAGCAAAAAAATAGTGTGTCATCAACAAATTGTAGGAGAGATACTTGTACATTATGGACCCGAAATTCTTGTATTAATCCCTTCCGGATAGCTTGATCGACCAAACATTTAAGCCCCTCAACCACAATGTTGAACAGAAAAGGAGGCCCTCAACCACAATGTTGAACAAAAAAGGAGAGAGGGGGTCTCCTTGTTTAAGTCCTCTAAATGCTTCAAACTCATCTGATGGACACCCATTTACCAGAACTGACATCGACGACTGGCACAAGCAACCCCAAATCCATTTTTTCCAAACCTCCCCAAACCCCATCACATCCAACATCTCCAAAAGGAAATCCCAGGATACTATATCATATGCTTTTCTAAAATCAATTTTCCACTTTAAGGCCTTCCTTTTATCCTGCCAAACCTGATGTACAATCTCAGAAGCAGAGAGTACACAATTTAAGATTTGTCTCCCCCCAATAAAAGCGAATTGATTGGGGCTAATTAATGACTGCATAACCGCTTTTAATCCTCTGGCAAGAATCTTGGCAATAATCTTGTAAATGCCATGAATAAGACAAATTGGCCTAAAGTCCACCAAACTCACCGCGTCAGATTTTTTGGGCATCAAGCAAATAAAACCCCTGTTGACTCCCTTAGGCATCCTCTCCGATTTAAGGAACTCATTGATAAGGTCCACTAATCCTCATTAATTAGAGGTCAAGCCCGCTTATAAAAATTCATATTGAAACCATTTGGGCCAGGAGATTTATTACCATTACACTCCCAAATCACCTCCTTTATTTCCTCTTTACAAATAGATTTTTCTAAACTCTCGACTTGCTCCCTTGATAACCTATTGATAGGTATATCACCCCACATAAATCGAGTCTTGGCATTAGGCTTGAAAATATCAGCAAAATAATCTTTAGCTGCACCCTTTATCTCACTTGGCTCCTCCAGCATCCGGTTGCCTACCCTGATCTGGCGAATCGAGTTTCTTCTTTCTCTATTGCATGCATTCATGTGAAAAAATTTTGTATTTTTATCCCCAAGCCTCAACCAAGTGATTCTTGATTTTTGTCTCGTGGAAGAAGTTGCAATTCCATAATGCTTTTTAATTTCCAACTTCATTGACCTCCTCCATTGCGTGAAGCACGGAAGAGTTTTATGCAATAAGAGGATGCTAATCAAGTTGACCACAAAGACCAATAGCTTAGGTGAAATGCACTGAGGTTGAAAATGCTAGATGGCTTGGTGGTTATGTGAGTGTTCGACTTCTTGGGTTTCCTTCATTTTTTATGTTTTCATTTGTGATACAATTCGGTCCCTATAAATTTAGATAATGTTATGATTTAATCCTTCTTAATTTTTTCTTAATTTGTCTCTTTCTAAATATTTTAATATTTTACCTCTAAACTTTTCTTTCATTTTTCATGTTTTCTTTTGTGGTGCAATTCAGTCCATATAACCTTAGATAATGTTATGATTTAATCCCTCTTAATTTTTTCTTCACTTAATTTGGCCCCTTTGAAATTTTTTTAATACATAATTTGGCCCCCCCAACTTTTTTTCCTCAATCCGTCCCTGGCTTCTAAAACATTAGAACCAAAAATTTTCCTATTTTATTTCGTTTTGAGGTAAAAGCTATGTTTTGGCTCTAATTTCAATTATTATGATTTTTCACAAGCATCAATCCATTTGTGATCTAAAGAAACTAAGTTTCTTTAAAGATTTGATCGATCAACCCATCCCCATTCGTCTAAATAACCCTCATAAGCATTCTTTCGCACAACATTTTTAAAGCTCAAGTGTGATTGTTTTCCCAGCTATTAGTTATTTTAAAATTTTAGGAGTCTTAAGGTCTTAAACCATCCCATGTGATTAGCAATTTGATTCTTTTGTTTATATAATAGATTCTGGGATGTAGAAAGATATAATATATGCATTTCGGCTCCTTCCCCGCAGCAAAGCGCAGATGATCTACTAGTTTGATCTAGTCCTGATCAAAATCTGAGAATTAAGGAGCTGAAGTCTAGAAGGTTTGGCCTTTTCTTGGTTACAACAGAGACAGAGAATCTTACTTGTGTTTGTTTCAGCCACAAAGAAAATTCTAAATGATAAATCTGGGTGAGATTTCCAATCAAGTAGAGATTTTAAGCTGTGAAAAAAGACAGTCAATCTGCTTGGCCAAACTGAATGAAAATTGCATACAAATCTGTTGTCCTGTCGTTCCAAAATCAGCCACAGCAAACCATTCCCTGTTGGAAAATATCCAAAGCAAGCAAGGATTTGCACTGTAAAAATGTCTGTGTCATCTCAGGATTTATCGAATTTGCATTTAAGCAGATTCTTTTTCAACGATACATCCGTCACTATGCCAATAATTACCACTACATCTTTGTAGTGGAGATGCTTTCAAATCTGGGAAGAAGATTTTGCAAGAATAGGTTCCTTAACAGCCCGTTTGGTATCATGGAATTGAAATCAATTTCTTAGCTTGGTATAATTCTACTTAACTTAAAATAGGAATTGAATTCCATTTTTTATTTTTAGATTAATATTTTGTTAATATTTCAAATCCAAGCAAAATTTATCGAATTTGAAATTCCAAAAAATCAAAGAGAACTTAATTTTAGCATTTCAATTGATGATTTGATTTATACCAAACATTAAAATTGAATGTAACTTCTCATTATTAAAATTATACCAAATATGAGAATTGATTTCATAATAAATTCAAATTTTTAAAATTTTTAATGAATTAAATTCAATTCCAATTTAGATTTGATACCAAACGGGTTGTAAGGTACAAGATGCTTGTCAGGCTAAATATAGCAAGAAAACGCAAATCTGTGTTAGCGTTTATGATGTTGTAGCCAAAAAGGGATTCAGTAATGTGAAGTTATCTTACAATTTAGTTGGGGATAGGTTCCTTAAACTTTGAAGTGAACTCAACACAATCTGGCACAGGTTGCCTTCTTTTAACTGTTTTTAGACTGTTTAGGCATTAGTTTGTTGGAGGGTAGGAAACATTTTGGTTGATATGATATGATTATTCATTAAAGTGAATGCCTATCACCTTAGAGTCGCTCACTCCTGTGTGCTTAGCTCCATTCGTGATGCATTTGGTATAGTTGCAGACATGTTTAATGGATGAGGACCCATTAATAACGATTGATGATGGCAAATTCACATTAAGGAACCTGCTTCATCCACCACATATAAGGAATTGCGAATTCACCACCTGGACAAACTGGAAACTACTTCGCCGGAGTTGCTATTATAACAATCTTGTCCTTTGTAATTCAGAATGTGCCGTCGACTTTAATGAGAACCCACGAAATGGCACAATGGCCCGTTTACTGTGGGCTTTCACTCCACCTGACCCAAAACCAGATTTATGGGCTTGATCCATGCACCACTCGTGTAACACGCTTCACACTTTTCTTTTCTTTTCTTCTCGTTTTTGTTTTTTCTTTCCTCAATTCACAGAATTTCACACCTGACAATTCCAGAAATTCTCCTGTCAGGTCCCTCACAGAATAACAGGACAATAATTAAATTGACAAAATTTCAATAATTTTGTAGAATTAATATTTCCCCTAACCAACTGTAAGTTTGTCGACTGAATGTCTAAATCTAAGCCACACTTGTGTAATCGTATATGATGTATTCTTATTTTGCCTTTCTGTTATGGTATGAATGAAGTCCTTTCTGTATTTCCTTTCAGCCTAACAATGCCAAAACCTAATTTAAATTTGTAAAAACTGGGTTCTTTTTCTTTTAACATAAAAAGAGTTGCAATTAGAAAAAACAGTATTTAGGATGATACAACTCTGTTAAAAATTCTCACAGGTGCAAATCCTCATTATACATTGGTTTCCCTGCTAGTTTGGGCTTAACTGTTAAAAATGGACAGTCTGCTTTAATTGTTTAAACTTAAATCTTCCCCTGATATCAGTAAATTAGATACAAACTGATACCTGACTAATCCAGCAGACGAGGTAGATCATTTCATCTTCCAGTTAACAATAAGATTGAAGTTGCCTAATCAGGAGAGAGATGCAAGTTGCAACATCTGGATACTGGTCAGCTCTACATTGCCAACTAGATTCAAGTCGAGACAAACAAAATCAAATGGACGACTACAATACTACTAAACATTAAACAAAATCATTAATGGTTAATGGAGTATAACCATTAAGCAATCTGGAAATATTCCTGTCCCACTGGCCACAATCATCTCCCTTATTTTTTGTTCGACAACCATCCTTGTTATTGCAATGAAAGAGGAATCAAAACGAATAAGAACAGAGGATCATTTTATTTAAGTTTCATTCAAAGAAATGTCAAGAGCACAGTATTACTACCTCATGGAACAAAGAAGGAATTGAATTACAACAAAGCGACTATCTCATTCATTACAACAAAATGATTTTTTCCTACACTATGAAAAACTAGCAATTAAACAAAATCTAAGAACTTGACCACCAGACGAAATTACCTAGTCCTCATGAAGCATGACCATTAACTCCCATTTCCACCACACCTCCATTCACCTTTCTCACAGCTTCTTCCTCTTCTTCCTTAATCTCATCCTCCTCGTCAGAATCCAAAGTGAACCTCCCGTGATTCTCCATCTGCTGCATCTCTGCACCCAGTGGCTTATACCTCGTGAACTCCCCTCGATCTCCATCGTGCTTTGCCACGGTCGAGTAACCAGCCATCACCAAAACCACAAGCAAAGCGAGATGGCAGTTAAACTGAAGCGTAGCAATCCCTCTAGCCCTGTGATACTCAGGATGCCCTTTACACTTTATGGTATAATTCCCTCTACTCTTCTCGTGCAAGGAGCAGCCTTGAACCATCAAATTGGTGTAAAAGGAAATACCCATCTGCATAAACCAAGTCCCCTGCAAAACCAACCCGACCCCTCGACCCAATCTCGCGTAACCATTACCCGATCCCGAGTCAGATTTCAATTCAAGAACCGTAGAAACCACACAGACCCCGATGGGCACCAGCATCAGATCAAAATACCTGTTCTCGATCCCATCTACGTCCTTCCTTCGCATGTAAAAAAGCAAAAACTCCTCCACGAAACCGAACAGAACAACCAAGTTCAGGATCGGGGGAGGGAAACGAATAAAGCTTGAAACTTTGGAAGAAATACCCAAAACGGAATACAAGATAAAGACACCGGCAACGCCGATGATCTGTAACTGGAGGGCCAAACCTACACGATCCCGTGACCGGACGGCGCTGACGAGGGAGACGAGGGAGTTTATAACAAACAAAAGAGAGAACACAAACAAGAAGACGTAGACTACAAAAGAGGAGGAGGAAGAAGTTTGGGTCTTTTGGTTTGGTTTGGGTACTGGTTTTGGAAAGTGATTAAGCGGCGGCGGGGTTGGGTTTTGTTGGGTTGCAGGGGTTGTTGAAGGAGAAGTGAAGGATTCCCATGCGCCAATTAGGATAAAACCAGCCGCGGCTATAGTGTGAGCGAAGAGACCCATCTAAGAAATGTTTGATCTCCTCTCTCTCTCTAGATGATTTCGGTGTTTTTGAGTGATTTTGATCGGTGTAGCCTTGTAGGGGCAGGTGGTTTAGTTTGTTTTTGTTTTCATGGAACATGTGTTTGAAAGGTCAGAGTCAGCGATGTTTGTTTTTGGTTACGCTTTTGTTTTTGCTTGACTTTTTGTTTGGCAGGTTTTGATTCGCACCAGAGAGCTGGTTCTAGGAAACAGCCGGCAGCGCTAGTAGGCGTAGCTAGCAGGCTGCTTTGCTTTGCATTTTGCAAAGCCGATCTCAGATTTCAACTTTGCTTGGTTTTATTTGGTTTTCTGGGCCTTTTGGGTTGGGTTTAGGTGGTCTTCTGTTCTCTTCATAGGCCCATAAGGCAGGCCTGAAGAATACAGTGATATCAAGTGCCAATTCCATATGGCAAGGTAAAAGGAATAACAAGTGTATTAATAAAAAAACTGTTGACAACCTTAACGATGACTAATGTGGGTTGGTTAAGTGGTAAGCCACTTGGTTCAGCTCAAGCGAGGTCTCGGGTTCGAGTCCTCGTGCATGCCCCAAATTCCCATCGAGAGACTTACCCACTAGATGTGCAACGCGGGTCAGATCCAAATTAGTCGGGGTCAAGCTCCGGATACAGATGGGGAACAAAAAAAAAGAATTATGTGCTGGGGTGAAGTTGATGAGGGAACTAGGATTGTTAAGTTTTCTTCGAACTTACAATGGTTAGCTTGTTAAACTGTTAGTAGTCTCAAAATTTGAGCTGTTCATGATATTCTTGGTTTTAGTGTCACACATATATTTTTGGTAGAAAAAAGAGTTCACTGGAGTTTTATTATTTACCATTTTTTAGTTCAAAGGGTATGACAGTTTGCCTCAACCTGGTTGGCTTGGATTGGAGTATTAATAAGTTCATTGCCTAATTCATGATTCTAGTTTCCACCGGTTAAAAAATTTTCTAGAGGAATAAGCGACATTTCCATTTTTAAACATCATCACTTGGGACTTTTTTTTGGTTTTTCTCAAGCTATTTGTTTGCTTTTTTTTTTTTGGGATAATTTGAGATACCTGAATCTATAAGTAATTGTCCACGTGGATAAATAAAACCACCAACCTGGATAATTCATGTGAGCCCAAAGGATAAGAGACACGGGCTAATGGAGCCATAATTTCCTCAAAGAGATCAACAAACACATGCTTTCCCATGCCAGGGACCAACAATACATGCGCCCATTTCTTCTCCCTCTCCTTAAATCTAATGCAACCCAGCCCAGGCAGTGGAGCAACAGAACTCTGCTTTGATAATCATTCCCCTCCGTCAAAGTCAACAAAACTAAGATAAACTAAGCATTCATTGGACAGCAAATGCTGCCACACACACGATACCCTGTACCTTACTACAGAGAATGTAACCTCCCTCTTGTCCTATTAGGTAATAAACTATAAGGGACCTACGAGGAGGCCACTTCTACAAGATCGATCTCTTAATCTGATCACGACACGCCAACTTTATCGTTACTTTTATTTTCTTTTATGTACTCTTCCCTGCCATCGATCTTCGATGTAAATTCAAAATCTCTGGGTATAAATACGCATATTAGTGACTGCTGCTCTGCATATTCATTGTCCAAGCTCCAGACTTTCATTTCAGAGTATATATAAACATGGATTCCAAAGTCAGCGTGTGTAGATTCTTCGTTGTCTTACTGGTCTCGCTTGCCATGGGGCATCAACATTCTGCACAGGCAAGATTGCTGAAGGATAAACCTGACCGACACAACGCTGCTGCAACTGCTCGTTGGCTGGTCTCGCAGAATTCTTGGGGGTCCTTAAAGTATGCCCTTTAGCCATTAACTTTGTATTTTTCTGCTTATTCTTTCTGTTTATAGGTATTGTTTGGTTAGTGGGTACTTGTCTGTTTGGGTGCTTATTGGAGTTGAATGCTGAGTCTTTGTGGTCATCTGGTTGCCGGGTGTGCATTGTTCATGATAAGGCTTGGATGTAATTCATTTGCTAGCCACCAAGTGTGGGATTATGAGCTCCAACTAAAATTCCTCCTATTTTTCTTGGTTACATTATAGAATTCCTTGATACGCTGAGTAAATTGCTTTTTTATTTCCTTTTGAAGCCTATCACTGAAATATGCTTTGTGTAGCTCTTGCGCTTTCTATAATCAATCGTACTCGTCTACCCGTATCATTTGACTTTTGAGTATTTGAAAGCTAAGATACTGAAAATGAAAAGTTGAAAAATTGCTAAATCGAATCTTGATTTATACGTTTCCGTTGCAGTACCATATCAACAGATTTGGGAGGAGCGCCATTTGGGTAAGTCCTTATCTGTTGCCCTGGAATTCTTTTCCATCACTGGCCAGCTAATAATTTAATTGCTCTTAATTTCATGGTAAATGATTTAGATAGAGAGATTCACCACTTGGTTTTTTGAGCAAGGAGAGCTGTGCAGCTGTTCATTGTCTCTTGTCACTAGTTTAGGTGCAAAATTTTGGCAACAAATAGGACATTCTGCTTTAGTTCTTTGTAAGGAACAGATGGAACTTGCAACTTTTCTGAATCTGAGTTATTTTATTTGGAAATGATGGGACTTGAAAGTTTTAGAATGTGTAGGTTCTTTTGCTAGGAACCAATGTGACTCTCTCTCTCTCTCTCTCTCGCACTGATACAATCATAATTGCTCGATACCTCCTATTAACTGTCAAGCATGCAGTAATTTCAGTTCAGATTTTAGATTATGTGGGTGTTTTTGTTTTTGCTCAAGACTCGGCTACCTGGACCCAGTAATGCTTAGTCATATCCATGTTGCAGGAATATTGTTTCATTTAGTGATGGAGAGCATAACAGTGGCACTGGCATCCCTTACTTCTACCTGACAACCCTTGATCCTACTGCCCAAAACGCATTGAAAGACCAGAGATCTTCACTCACAATCAGTGAGTACCCACTTGGAACCTGTGGACAAAAGGACCCTGAGAACCCCTCTTGTGCAAAACTTACACTGACCGGAAAGGTAATAGACAAACTTCTTATGCTCTTTAACGAAGGTTACAAGGTTGCAAACAGGAACCTTCTATTAGCCATGGACATACGAAGCAGAGAACTGTTTCCTTGGAGACTACCTCTTTTGCTGATATTCAAAAGACATTGTAAATTATATACTAAATAGTTGGATGACTAGATCAATTTTCACAGCACGCAACCCCGTTAGGTTGCAATTCTGCATTTTATCTACTCTTTAGCCTCCTATGTTTTCTTTACTGAGATGCTCTCATACTAACACATAGGTGATCCGTTGCTTCTTTCTTTCTTTCTTTCCTTCCTTCTGTTTAAATAGTGGTTTTAATTTTCCTTTATCTTTATTGAAACCAAGGAGGAAAGAAACCTTTGATGTTTTCTGCTTCCTATGCCTTCTTTAATAGGACTTGCTGTTTGTCACCTTTTTATGGCAATTTTGAGCTAATTTCGATCAATATAAACGGCCTTTCTTGGCATTTCAGTTGAAGGTTCTCAAGGAAGGCTCTGAGGAAGCAGAATTTGCCAAAATTGCCCTGTTCACAAAGCATCCGGAGATGAAGGGTAACTAACTAACTGAGATGAGATCTAGATTGTGGAAAAAATAATGTCTAGCCTGACTTAGATGCATAATAAGGAAAGATTGAAGTGTAACTTTGATCTTCCTCTTAAAACCTCACAATTCACATGGTGGACTTTCTTTTTGGCAGGCTGGCCTAAGAGCCACAACTTCCAGTTCTTCAAATTGGACATAGAAGACTTATTTTTGATCAACTGGTTTGGTGGTCCTAAACCTTTGACCGTAGAAGAATACCTTCATCCCAAAACGTGAGTTTTCAGTGAAAGATACCATGCTTGTATCCGTAACCAAAATGTCTATCTTATGTATTCATCAAAATGAATAACTTGGTTGAATGTAGCTCTTAAGCTCTTATTTTACGTTAGCTGATATATATTTTGTTTCTCCAAATTCTCTCCCAGTTACGAGAACCAACTTGCCGCTGGTCTGTAAATTCCTCTTGGTCTTCCTTCATTTATCAAGCTACAACACAAGTGTACACAATGTAGCCGCTGAAGAAGATAGCATAACTAGTACTGTATCATCTATATGTTGCGAGTCCAACACACAAATAAGAGAGAAGATTATCATATTATATACTGCAAAGTTTCTTGTTCTCATCCTTTAAAAGAAATTCCTACCACAGTTATTCTTCATAGTGTATGCAAATATCATAATATCTATGTATCTCCAACTGTTTATATTAACTGTGAATCAATAACTGTGGCTCACGAAATGACATGTCGTCCGCTTCTCTTGAACTACGTCGTTTATATGGTGTTTGGCCTTTGTTTTGTACTTTTCCGACCAAAAACGCTACTTTACAAAAGCGATTCATCGTTCTCGCTTCTCACGGGAGTAGCGCTACATGTCAGTTCCCCAAACGACGCCTCAGTCATTCCTTATTTTTTTTTTTGGGATGCTTCTTACACTTTCCAAAATCCTCGTCATTTAAGCGCAGTCAACTAAAATCCTGGTCAGATGCTGACAATTAAATGGTAGATCATATAGTATGAATCATACTCTATTACTCTTTCCCTTCCCTTCCCTTTGACCTTTCACTTGATCACGCAAAGACACAACATGAACATCAAAGGCCAGATAAACCGTCCCTATGTTCTCTTCACGTTCTTGCTCTTTCTGGGATTTCAAGATTCTGTGTCGGGAAGATTGCTTTTAGGCAAGAAACCTGCCCCCAGAGATGCTGCTGCAACTGCTCGTTGGCTGGTCTCCCAGAATTCCTGGGGGGTGTTAAAGTATGCATGTTTTATCTCTTGAAGTTGCTTCCTTCTTGCTTTCTATTCTTTCTTCCATCTCCGGTTTCCTTGTGTTTCTAAATGATTGTCAAGTTACGTTAGATGGTCAAACTTAGCTCTGGTGTGGCTTAGCTGGTTTGGAATTTTTGAACCATGTTTTATTGTGTTTTACAATTGAATTGGTTTGTTTGATGTTGCAGTACTATCTCAGTTGATCTGGGAGGAGCACCTTTTGGGTAAGTATTGCTTTTGCTATTGATTTTTTTCCTGCTTATTATTCAAGCTCATCATATTCATTTACTTTTCCTTTCAAACCCGTAACCTGTCGAATCCTATTGGGTATAACATGGACCTGCTGGTGGTGTCAATCATAGACCCTTCATATCCTAAATATATGTGTCCTGGGTTAATCCTTTTCTTCCAAAATGAGAGGTTTTTGCCGGTGATAATCACATTTGAACATGCTTGAAAAAGTGATGAAACAAAGCAGTGAAGCACTAAACAATCCATATTCATTTTTTCTCTAACCTTTTATCTTGTTTACAAAATTTCAAAATTGGTGCTCCACTGTGATGAATATTCTGAGGAAAAAAAAAAAGATGAACAAATGCTTGGCCTTTACCTTACGACGTATCAGTTATTTGCTATACCAGTTTCCTCACCCTTTATTTTCTCCACAGGAATGTTGTGTCGTATAGCGATGGGCTACCAAATGAAGGCAGTGGCATACCATATTTTTATTTGACAACTCTTGATCCAACTGCCAAAAATGCTTTGAAGGACCAGAGGTCTTCACTCACAGTCAGCGAGTATCCTTTGGGAACTTGTGGCAAGAAAGATCCTGAGAACCCCACATGCGCCAAGATTACTTTGACAGGAAAGGTATATGAGAAGTACTTTACATTCCTATTGATTATTTGCTTTAGTAGATTAGACTTGCCATTGTTCTTAGAAATTCTTTTCTGTAGGACCAAATTCATAGTGCAAGCTTGTAAATCATTCCATGGAATAGTCAATTACTTGCTATTTGTTGCATGCTTTTTTATCATAGCAAGAGAACGATTCCAAATGTAAACGAAATCGTGAAACCTTGCAATAAGCAAACCCTTTTCTGTTGTCACGTTTTCTCTGTAATGAAATGCATTGCTGATTGGATTTATTTCTTGAAGTTATGTCTAATAACTTGGACTGATATTGGCTGACATATGTGACATGTTAGTTGAAAGTACTGGAGAGAGATTCCAAGGAAGCAGAACTTGCACAAAGGGTGTTGTTTGCCAAGCATCCAGAGATGAAACGTAAGTACAGGAAATTAACTATTAGGAGCATACTTTTCTTTTCATAGTTGTCCAGTAATTACCTCATTCTCATTTATGTCTTCTAACTAAGAGAACCTTCTATTATTTTCTCCTTTTGATGGTTGGCAGGCTGGCCGAAAGGACATAACTTCCGGTTCTTCAAATTAGATATTGAAGATATATTTTTGATTGATTGGTTTGGTGGTCCAAAACCTCTCACCGTGGAGCAGTACCTGCATGCTAAATTGTGAGTACTCAATTTGGAATACCATTCTTGTCTTTACAATCACTAAGATAGAAAAATGGCATAATACTTGGTTGGATCATAGGAAGACTAAAATTAGTCAAATAACGAAATAAAACTTGCATCGCTCCTTAAGCTTTTATTTGGTTTACATTTGCTGACTTGTGTCTTTTTTTCATACAGGAAACAATTGGCTGTTAGTCTGTGAATAGCCTCCAAATCTTTGTTTCATTGATCCCAGTGTGTGTATCCTTTATATGCCACATACTACATACTATATCAATGAAACAATATTAAAGGGTTTCTCAGAAACAAAGTTTAGCCCGTAAAGGGTCATGGACATTATTGGGAAGATGTAACTTGTTGTCTGGTATGAACTGAGATCTTAAGAAGATCGATCCCACCATGGTATCCTTGCTAACTACTCATACTTATGGGTGCAAATTTATGTAAACAAAATGAGCTGATTTTTTTTTTTGTCGGTATAAGAAATATGTATTAACAACAAGGCTCAAAGTACTGAATAACAGTTAGACCAATACTGGATCGTCCAGAGCTATTCCGCAATATAAAGGAAACTGAAAGCAAAAAGGGAATTGAATAACAGCTTTCTTTTTCTATCCTGTATTAATTTGATATGTATACGTCACAGTTCGCACACATTGCAAATGAAAATTTTACTTTGTCTTAATTATGCTTGGCAGGAAAGATCCTGAGAACCGCTCATGCGCCAAAATTACACTGACTGGAAAAGTATTGTAAATCATTCTATGGCATAGCCAGTTACTTGCTTACTACTCGTTGCATACTTTTTTATCGTAGCAAGAGAACGATTCAAAATGTAAACGAATATCATGAAACAATGCATGCTGAATAAATTGGTTTGACCCTTTAATTTCTGTTTATATCATCTTCCATCATATCATCTTCCATCATCCATTTCAGGCTTTACCTGATGCGTGCAGTTTGCTAAGCATCCAGAGATGAAAAGTACAGGAAATTAACTGTTAGGAGATTTTTTTCCCATAGTTATCTAACAGTAACTACCTTATTGTCACTTATTGTCTAACTGAGAGAATCTTCAATTAAATTCTCCTTTGGATGGTTGGCAGGCTGGCCATAAATATTGTTCTAGACTGTGAGTAATCAATCTCAAATATCATTGTTGGCTATCAATAAGGTAGAAAAATGGCATAAAACATGATTGGATCATCAACAAAACTAAAATAAATTAATCAAATCATTTGTAGTGAAATAAAACTGGTATAGCTACTTAACCATCCAAGTGCAAAATCAGCCAGTTCGGCAATGGTATTATTCATCATATATCCTTAGTGTGTAGTTTATTCAACAACATTCCTTCTTGATCAACATCATTCTTTCCTATCAGGTTCTAGGGTTCAACAATATTCCTTCTTGATCAACATCATTCTTTCCTATCAGGGTTCTAGGGTCCTCTTCCTTAGAGGATGATAACAACTTGTACCCTGTCAATTCATTCTATTCTTTACCCCATCTCATTCTTCAACCTAATATTTTAATTTAAAAAATTTTAAGTGTTTTTTATTCAACGGCCAAATTCTAATAAGATCATTTAGTCATGATGATGATACATAATATGTGTAAACCCTAAACCACCATTTTACCCCATAAGATGCTACCCCTCCTACCAATGTGCGATAGCCCAATAAAAGTGAATTTTTCCAATTCCACATCAATCATGACATGGAAACCAGCATGCATCCAAGCAATGATGCAATTGTTCCGGTTCAAAGGAGTCTCAAAAAAATAATACTCCTCCGCCTAAAAAACATTTAAAAACATGATAAAGGTAATGGATTTTTACATCAAAAAAATATCATAAAAAAGGCGTAAACTTAATTAATCGGATCGGGCATATTTAAGACTAATTTAAATCTAACGCAATCCCTAAATTACTCCTCCTACTCATTAATGCTTCTAAGGTTTGTCCCTAATTAACAAACTTCATCCCTAACTAACATACGTTGCATAGCACAAATTAATTAAAAAGCACAAATTACCATAGGATGCAATAAATCCATCTTCTTCCTAAGAAACCGAACCTCCTCCTGGAGGAGAAGCATAAAGCATAGATTGACGTATTTCTGCCAAGTCGTCAGCGGTGCGGTGGACCGGTAGCTGCTGGTGCTTGCTCACCGGCTCGACCATGGCCATGGCCTTGTCCTCAGACTGCCTGAGCCACTGGAGCGGGGACGGCTCCGGCGGCGGCAGCTTGGGCTGGAACTTCAACACGAGGAGTGCGTGACTGACGGGGAACAACTGCGGCTAACAGTCTTCTCCACCCATTCCTTAGTTTCCTCACTCGTTTTCTTTCCTTTTTTTTTTTTTTTAGAAATCACAATTTCTTACTTTCCTTGTTTTGCTTTGGGTCTCCCTCTTTCTTTCAATTTTATTGGCACTAGTCGAACTTTTTACACAAAGCAAAGCAACCGTTAGATAGGTGGAAGCATCAAAATTTGGGGGCGGGGGCGGTAGTCTGGAACTTGCACAGTAAGGCACCTTTTGTTTCGTGATACTTGGACCAAGTCCAAGTGGCTCGCGTGGACTTGGACTCGAGTCCGCGTTTGGTTCGCGGACTTGGGATGAGTCCATGTGGACTTCCGTGGACTCTAGTCCCCTGCTCGTGGTACTCGGGCGTGGACTCGAGGCCCCTCGAAAAGGTGTGGCCTCGGAGTCCAGGCGCGATGGACTCCGATACTCTGACTTTAATACCCTCACACTTTTTCCATAATTCCCAAATAACCAGGCATCAAAACCTCCTTTCCCTTCCAAAAAATTTCCAAACCCGATTCAGTCTCTCTCTCTTCTCTGCTCTCCCTCTTGGAAACCAGGTCAGTGCTTCTTCTCTCTCGCCACCCACCTCTCTTATCTCCCAGCCATCTTGCTCCTTCCTCCGTGATTTCTCTCCCACCCTCGGCTCTCTTCTCTGGTGTGTGTCTTTTCCTCCTCCCTGCTTTCTCTTCTCTCTTCCCGTCTCCCTCACGCTCGCGACCTGCCACCACCGTCCGCCACCGCCCTCCCTTCTTCTTTTCCTCTCGTCCTCCCCCCGACCTCCCTTCTTCTTTTACTCTCGTCCTCCTCCGAACTCCCCTTCCTTGTAATTCCTCTGGCCTCCACCAATCTAACAGAAACCCTAGCTTAATTTTAAAAATCCCCAAATTAATTTTTCGAAACCCTAATTATTCAATGGCCCAATTAACCCTTGATGTGACTTTAATTCGTCGAATTAGTGTTAACCTCTCGCTTTTTGGTTATGTTTAACACCTAACCACAGTTCATTTGATTCTTTGAACAGGGTTAAAGGATTGGCAAGAGAGCTCGACAAAGGTAGACACTATTATCTCGGGTATGATTGTGTTGTTGTTTGAAATTTAATTACATTTACGCTTCTGACATTGCTTCTGTTAATTTTAATTGTAAGACGTATGCTTCCATTGTTTCATTTGAAGAACCATCCCATTCCATTGTGTATCCTTTCTGGTTTGGTGGTAGCATTTTCTGGTTGTCGGTATGTCTGCTGTCAAGTTAAATACCGGAATGAGCTGATGCTAAATAAGGTTTAATTTAGTGAGTGCAAAAAGTATAGAAAAGTTATAATCGATCTTCAACTCATGTGTTCGTTAAAATGGTTTTGTCTGCTCTGGATTTGATGCAGAATAACAGTAGATAGCTGAAGTGTAGTGATTTTGAAAAGGTCAGGACCTGTTCTTGCAGTTTATAGGTTAGCTGCGCCAACCAAAGGTCAACCTAATTAAGGATGTCTTTGAGGAAGTGTAAGCAGCTTCTGTGATTCTTGATAAATAATTTCTGAAGAATAGAATTATGGTCCACCAAATCCATTATTTTCTGTGAGTTTTGGGGTTCAATTGGATATGCGATGCAGTTATGTAGTGCACACCATATGCATTTATCAGAATGTCAGCACCTATCCATGGGTTGAACAGATTATTTGATATCTTCCATACTGCCGTTTCTCCTTCACATCTCTATTTATTTAAATCTCTGGGCAGGTTTATCTTTCATCCTTAGTAGTAAGTTACTGCTGGCCCCCTGTAAATGAAACCAATATTAGAGATGTATATATATATGTGGCTTTTACTAGTTCCAGTCCTGCATAGAATTAATTAATTTTTTTATTGATCCTTAACCGAAAATGTCCCATAAAACCAGAGAGTGGAAGTGGAGAGCAGTTCTTTCTTTCTTCCTTGAGTAGACACCGAAACTGTCAAAGTCTTAATATGTTTATTATTGATGTTTGTTTGCCAAAAAAAAAAGCCAAAACTTGAATATTGGCATGGGTAATTAATGTGGTTGCCGCTTATTTTCTCTTGCACTTCTTTAACAGCTAATTGCTTGTGGGATTGTTGCATTTACATAAAGTGACTCCTGCATACAAAGAGGCGATCCAATCTCAAGAACAACTCTTGACACAACCTGGGGATCTAATGCGGATGTCTTTGACTCAAATTCAACTGAGGTGGCACCTAGTTTGAAATAGTCACAGTGCAAATGAATGTGGAGGAGTTGTGAGTATGATATGTTCGTGATTCAGGGCAAAAACAATGCTACAGCAAGACATTTCCTAAACTGATAAGGTGATTTCCTAAACTGATAAGGTGATGCGAGGGCTTATCATGTCAGTCATTACCCTAGTCAACAAAGAGCTCATCATGACTATGATTTCTACAATTCTGGAGCGAAGCCCCCCCACCACCCGAAATGTTCAATTCCACCCAAGGATTGATGTTCTAGACAATGTTGTCCCTCCGAAATCCCTTCTTCCTCTTCTCCCTTCTTTCTATATTTATAATATTGTTATGCAAATCCACACAATAAGACCAGTATCATGTACTACAACTTCTGTACAAAGAGCAATCTTACTCCAATATTATTATATTTCTTGTTTGTTGCACACGATATGTAGAAGACAATTTTTTCATTTTAGTGAAATTACCTTATCTATTCTCTCAAGAAAAAGGAAAAGTAGGCGACAAACTAGCTAGTTTTTTCTTAAAAAAAAAATGGATCAAGTGTAAAATTCGGAGAAAATTTCAATAATGCAAGTCAATTGGTGCAATTTCATATGAACATGTCTCAAATATGATTATATTTATATGATTACTTGGATAAATATGTTAATAGATATATGGTGTATACAAGATAAGAAAAAAAAGATGGTGTACGTATAAAGCATTTAAAAATCATTATAAACATAATATAGAAATTATAATACATGACTTGATGTTTTTCATTCAGCATGTAGGGGTATTTAGGTCATTTCTGTCATTTAGTCTAAGTCCAGTCCACGAACAACCAAACATCATTCTCCTAGACTGATTTTAAGTCCACCGTATATAATCCAAGCAACCAAACGCAGTCTGGACTTACCTAGTCCAGTCCAGACTAGTACAGTCCAAGTCCATCTGGACTTAGACTCCCAGTCCCCTGAACCAAACGGAGCCTAAGTAAGCGATGGATAGGTGGAAAGCCAACATTTGGGGATGGGCGTGGCCCAAAAAATATTATTACTATATATATATATATATATATATGTTTCCAAATATCACATTTCCTCTTCCTTGGAGGATAAAGACTTGGATCTTATCAATTCATTATATTCTTCAGCGGAAAAAGTAGATTTTTGGTCCCTCTACTCTCCTCTATTTTGAAATGTCATCCCTGTACCGATTTTTTATGGATTTTGGTCTTCGTATTACCCAAAAAATATGGTTTTTGGTACTTCCGGCCACTGGACGGCCGTCGGTGACACGTGTCACCATATTATTCGGCCACATCATCATGTGGGACCCACTAACCCGGGTCATCTTTCCAACTGATTCGGGTGAAACCAAGGTCGAACCGGGTCGGTGGGTCCCACATGATGATGTGGCCAAATAATATAGTGACACGGGTCGTCGACGGTCGTCCGGTGGCCAGAAGTACCAAAAACCATATTTTTGGGGTAGTACGAGTTCCAAAATCCATAAAAAATCGGTACAAGGCTGACATTTCAAAATCGAGGGGAGTACAAGGACCAAAAATCCACATGTTCCATTCTTCAGCCCCATCCCATTCTTCAACTTAATATTTTAATTTTAAAGATGTTAGGTGTTTTTTATTCATAGGCTAACTCCTAACAAAATCATTTAGTCGTGATGATGATGATGCAATTATGATGTGTGGCCAAAATCACCTCTCTCCTATTATGATCGAATGTGCCAAGCAGTTGCCCATCCATCGCTGTCAACTTGACGGACATATGCCAGTCGTTGCTTCAGCTTCAGGAGGAGGTTCTGTAACGCCCCGAATTTTCAGTATTTAATTTCTATGGATTTTCGAAAATTTCGGAGTTTAATTTCCAATTTTACCCCTTTGCAGAATTTCTGGATGTCCTTGGTCAAGAAAATTATTATTTTTAATTTTATTTCCTTCGAAATATTTCTTTTATATTGGTATTAATTCGTAATTGGATTTCTTTTAGAATTCATTTGTGTTTGGAGGTAAAACACAAGCTTTGTCGTAGTTTTGACCCAAACTACGTCGTTTTGACATTTACAAGGATAAAACCCATCCAGGGCTGCGTTTTGACTTTAGGGAGAGGAGTTGACTGCGCTTGGGAGCAAACGCAAGTTTGGGACGCCGTTTCGTCCAAAACGGCGTCGCTTTGGACTCTGGCCGAACCCTAACCCTAGGGTGATAGTATAAATTCCATCTCTTCCTCTCTCTCCTCTCTTTTCTTTTCTTTTCTTTCTTCCCCGACGGCTCACTCAACTCCCCCTCTTTCTCAACTACTCTCTCTCCACTCTCGGGTAACCGTCGACACCATCTCCTTCTCTCACTTCTCTTACCCTCCACACCATTGACGCCGCCATGATTTCTCCCTTCCTCCCCACTGATCCGTCGCTCTCGCTGCAACGAGAACGGAGGGACGCAGGCGGTTTGCGACTCGTGTGAGGATGGGGAAGCGTCTTGGACTTGTCGTGGCCTGGTACGTCGCCGGCGGGAGGTGGGCACCTACGCGTGGTGGCGAGACGCCTCCGCCTCCATCTCTCCTTCTTTTCGTGTTGCCGCCGCCTAGTCGGGTAAGCCAACTCCCCTATCCCTTCTCTGTGTTTATCTTTTCTTTTCTTCTCTTCTCCTAATTGCGGGTCTGTTCTGCCTTGGGTGATTGTTTGATGATGATGGCAGATTTCTGTTGCTTACTGGTGAGGGAGGTGGGCGCCGAGTCGATGGTGGCCGGTGGTCGTCTATGCGCTGTTGGTGGCGACGGCTGCTGTAACAGCCCGAGTAAAATTTGGATTTTTACCGGGACCGTTAAAGTCGTTATACAGTGAATTACCGAATGAATTAATCTCGGGTAACTAATTCGAGGTAAATCGGTAGTCGTTTTTCGAAATCGAGAATTTTCCCGCGCTCGGGAGTATCTTCCTAACTAACCGAGCCTCGGTTTTCAGTTCCAAGACTTGGACGACGTTCAGGAGGATTAATCGGATTTTCCGAGCCCAAGTCATATTTTTGGACTCGGGACGGGATTTGTCGGAAAGACGGGAGTATCTCTGCTTTTACGAGATCCCGACACGAGAATCCGGACCGGCCAAATGAGGCTTTCCCCGAGCCACTCTTCCTTCTTCCTCTTTCCTTTCTCTTCCTTTTTCCCGGCTACGTTTTTCCTCTCTCCCGGTTTTCCCCGGCCACGTGGGCCCCACTTTCTTCTCTCTTTTCTTTCTTTTCCTTCCCTTCCTTTCTTTTCTCCTTTCTTTTCTTTTCTTCTCCATTTTTCTTTCTTCTCAGCCGCCTCACCCGTGACCGACACTTCCTCCCCACTTTCTTCTCTTTTCTCCCTTGTCTTCTTTTCCCTTTCATTTTCATTATCTTCTCCTCCATTCTGCCAACCACACACCACTGCCAACCGACCCCTCCTCTCTACCTTTCTTCTTCTCCTTTTCTTTCTCCTCCTTCTTCCCTTTTTCCTTCCACCTCCGGCCGATCCGTGACCACCACACACCACCAGCCACCACTCTCTCTTTTTCTCCTCCTTTCACCTCCTCGCTGTCGCCAACAGCACCACCACCGGAGAGCTTGACCGCCACCTCCATCTCCCTTCCTCTTTCCCTTCTTCTTCTCCACCACCAACAACTCAACGCACCGCCATCTTCTTCTTCACGAGCTGTCGCTCGCCACCCGCCGTCGCCGACAGGAGCCTCTTGTCCTCGCCGCCTGTGCACCGACGACAGAAGCAGGCTCGTGCCTTCCCTCCTCCTTCACGACCATCGCCTCCGCCTCCTTCGCGTCGCACTGCCGCGATCATCTCCTCCCCGTGCCAGCTGCTCGACGCCGCTTCCTCCTCTGCTCCGGCTGCAGCTGCTGGTGAACACGGACAGCCACCCTACCGCCGCTTCTCTTCTTCCACCGCCGATCTGCCTCGCGCCGCCGTGGGGTAAGATGCTGCTGTTGCCGATTTCTTCTTTCCCTTCTCTAAAAATCTTTTCGGCTTGTGGATTAATCGGGTTGTTTTGTTTGTGGATTTGTGCCTTGGTTATGGATCTGCTCGTTGATCGAGTGTGGGTATGGCGATGGTGGATTTGTGTGTTGGCGTGGACGTTCTGTGGAGTGACGAGCAGTGAACGTTGAGTGTCTCGTGGACTACCGTGAACAGTAACTCCGGCGAGTTCGGGCGTCCCGGGAATTTTCCGGCGAGCCCGGAAACGGACCTTTGGGGTAATTCCGAGCCTTTGACCGTATGCAACCTTGGCACGAACTAACGGGCCTTGGACCTTAACGAACCCGGACATTAAAAGACGCTAATTAAGTGAACGTTTAATTTAATTGAACTAACATTAATTTTATGGTTATGCGTTAATCTCAATTAGTCTTCTGATTTAGTTTGATGATAACGTTTATTTCTCTGGTTTAAGTAAATTAATGTTTTGCTTGGGCAAGTATCAATTAAAGGTTTAGATATTTATAATTATCTTATTACATTTACTTTAAATGACTAAAATAGTTTTGGTTATAAAAATATATGGTTACACATAACCTACCTAATGAGCATGAATACCACGAGTGACTAAAGGGCCGAGATATCGGCCTGGACGCTCGGTTACGGTTTTAACTTGAAATTAAGTATAATCGGTATAATGAATAAAGAGGTTAATTTCATAATAAAGAAATTGGATAAGGCAAGCCGTATAACGATTTCTAAACCGGTATCATGCATAATCATTTTGTTGTGCATTATAAGTGATTATTTTGTTCCTATATGTACGTATAGGGTATCGGGATTTGACCGGATTGCAGTTTCAGAGACATATCAGGTGAGGATAGATAAACCCTGATATGTGCCCGTAATGCTGTGTGTGTATCCTTGTTGTATGTGTATTTATGTTGTTAGATTGATCTGCTGGAATGATTGTTGACTGTTACATGATTGCTATGGAATCGTTGATGCTACTGTAGAAATGTGTTAGTTTTGTATATGCTGTGATGGAAATATTGTTGGACTGTTTAATGTAAAAGATTGGTGATTGATGATTGAGTGAGATTTGGATTAATCTGAGGTAATTGAAAATGGGTAAATGATGGAAGAGTAAAGGAATTGAACTGGACTTTGAGATGATGATATATTTGTCACTTGGAAAGTAGTGGTACGACTAGATGGTTAGAGACTAGTTCTGTGGTGTCTTGCCAGAGGGTTTGTTGGTTGGGGTATTGACCCCGGATTTGTGATATTGGGATGTTGATCCCGAATTTGTGTTATTGGGGTGTTGACCCCGGATTTGAGATATTGGGATGTTGATCCCGGATTTGAGATATGGGGATGTTGATCCCGGGTTGTGGTGGGGCCTGGCATCCAGAATTAGTTAATAACCAGGTACGACCCTAGCTTGTCCAGTGACGGGGCCCGGAAGATAAAATTGGTAATAAAAATTAATAAGTATTCCCTGAGTCTTGGCTTTGATGTGATTTAGTGAGATTCCTTTGATGTGTTGGTTGTGTTAGATTCCTTGATGCGTTGTTTGATTTAGATTCCTCTGTTGTGTTGTGTGTGTTGTTTCATCTGTTTGTTGGTTGTTTTACTTTGAAAGTATTATGGTTGAATATATCATTGTTTATCTTTCATCAGTGAGCGTTTCGGACTCACCCCTCGTCTGCGGGGTTTCATCCCGTAGGATGAGTTGTTTCATGTACAGACTTGGTGCATTCCAGACAGGCTGCAGCGTTTCCCTTGGACAGGCTTGGATCCATAGATTGCATGTGTCGCATACAGTGTTAGTGAGTTTAAGTCTTCCGCTGTGCATATTGTTATTGTTGTTGGGCCATTGGGCCAGTTTCATTATTATTGATGTTATTGATGTTGGACCGTAGGGCCATATTGTTGCTTATACTTTTGAGCTGTAGAGCCAGGGTTATGTTTTATACACTGTATGCTAGGCCTTGTTGGGCTGGGTTGTCGCAGTTCCGGCTTGTGTTTACTGTGTACGGTAAATACGGGTCGGGGCGTCTCATTTTGGTAGCGGAGCGGGCGTTAGGTCTTGTTGGGCAGTCTATGTGTGTTTGAGTCCTTGTTTGCATAGTTTGCTCCAGTTGTTTATTATTTTACATCATTTAGTTAGTGCATTATGGATCCAGTCGAGGGACGCCAGCTGTCGCGGAACATACACATATGAGGTAAATGATGCCATAAATAAGCGAAATTGCAAATATTATTAATAATACTGATATTTTGAGTACAAAGGGAAATATTAATATATTGATTGCAAACAGAAATATTACATTGATATTTTATAAAAAGAGAAATAATACATTGATTTTTGATATTTTATAAAAATAAAAATACATTTAACGGTTTGCAACGACGTTGACACGGAAACTGTCTGCGTCACTGTTGACGTTGACCGTGACTCCGTCGCTCCAAGAGAACCACATACCGCCTCTGTCGCGCTGGCTAGGAATCTCGAACCGGTTAGCTTGAGGGAATCGGAGTGGAATCAGACCGTGATCGTCCCGTGGTTGCCACTGCGTCTCCGTCAGAAGAACCATGTTGGGTTTGTACTGGTTCTTCAAGTCCCTCAAAGTACGCGAGAATTCTTGTGCACGCCTTGCAACTCCTCTGCAGTTCCACACCAGTAGTCGTACCTTTGGCCAGGTTGGAGGTAGCCGAGTCATTCTAGGTATGCTCTGGGCTGTCATTGAGAGCTGGTAGTAAGCGCCTTGTTCCACAGTCTGGCAAGTGGACTCCAGGTTGAACTCTTGAAGCCTATCCGAGATGAAGAACATCACGGAGTTTGCTGAGCCGTAGTAGGAAGTCCTCAGTGTCCCATAGTCCTCTAGGAAGAACACCTCTTCCATGGGAGTGACGAAGAACCGCGACGAGTAGAGCTCGTCGACGAAGACCAGTCGTGGCATTCTACCGAGCTCGTTCGGCAGCTCCTCAGCACGTTCGTTGACCATGCTGTAAGCCAGACGGTTCCTTCTGCCAAGATTGGCACCTTCGACAAAGAACACCGACGAGGGAGCAGGCATTTTGTTTGGACGTGTGGGGTTTTGTTTTGAACGTGGGGTTTTCTTTTGCTTTAGCGTTTTGTTGCCTTGATTGCTTTTGGTGATTTACACTTCACCGCTCCTTCTTTTATACTCTTATAGGGAGCGTAATTACCGTTTTTGATTTTCAAGATTTTGTTTTTGAATTTTACCGTTGCTTTATTTAATGCTTTACGCGTTTTCGGCTACTGAGCCAGTGTTTTACAGCTCTTTTCTGACTCACGATTTCTTATGCCCTGGCTACCTTGGCGTTTCTTTTGATGGTGTGTCATTATTTTCTTGCATCTTTTATCACAAGCATCCGTGACCGTTGGGGCTAGACGGATGGGGCCGTATCTCGAGCAGAGCGCATGTGCGACAAGCTCACAACTGCTCGGACATCGTGGAGAGATGCGAGCTTGACAGACGTTTTGGCTTATGCGGAAATTGTGAACAAGTGGGTAACGTGTCTTTCGAGGGACACAGGACGATCCCGTGAACATCGCCTTCCGAGTTAATGGGTACCTTTTTCACGAGGTTAACCGACGTCACCGTTAGTTGTACTGTACGTTTTGTGATCGAGGATGTTCACGTCCGATACGAACACCGTTCATGGAAACATGTTTTGTTTTAATTTCTTTCGGTTTTGATTTTGTTAACTGAGTTTTAATTTTTGATCCCTTCATATTTGATTTTATAACCTTATGGTTGATTTTTAATCTGCCTTGACACGTTTTGTTTTCTTATTTAACACAAGATTCTTAACATAAGAGAATTTTGATTTAAAAGGGAAATTTATTTTATTTATTTCATAAAGGTGTTACAACAGAGAAGAAGTGCACTAAGGAGCTACTTGCTCCTCAAGGTCTTTTACAAGCTGTTGAACGTTCCTTAAGTGCGGGAAGAGCTCCGCGCACGCCAGTTCAATTTGTGCCACCGCCGAGCTGATCTTCCTCAGGGAGACGTTCAGCTGCGTCAACTTCTGTTGCGGTGTGCTGCTTTCAGCTATCGCCTTGCCTTTCTTGTCCTCAGCTTTCTTGCCGGCACGCTTCTTCCGTCGCTTTGGGGAGACCACCATGTGCTCCTCCAGACCGATGATGTTGGACTTGAACCGCTTCTTCGGAGGCTCTTCATCGGAGCTTGTCGGGAAAGCTGTGCCGCCGATGTAGCTGTTGTTCTCGGAGTCTGAGGTCGTTTGAGAACGAAGTGGAGAGTCCATGGCTGAGAGTGAATGTCTCAGTTGTGAGGTTTGGTATTTATAAGCGGATGAGATGTCGCTTAAGGGTATAAGCGGTATCTCATGTTGTGGTTGGACACCTGGCAAAGTGTGCCAGAAGCTTATCGTGGTAGGACCCACGGATAAGACGGAATTTCGGGGACGAAATTCTTTTTAAGGTGGGTAGACTGTAACAGCCCGAGTCAAATTTGGATTTTTACCGGGACTGTTAAAGTCGTTATACAGTGAATTACCGAATGAATTAATCTCGGGTAACTAATTCGAGGTAAATCGGTAGTCGTTTTTCGAAATCGAGAATTTTCCCGCGCTCGGGAGTATCTTCCTAACTAACCGAGCCTCGGTTTTCAGTTCCGAGACTTGGACGACATTCAGGAGGATTAATCGGATTTTCCGAGCCCAAGTTATATTTTTGGACTCGGGACGGGATTTGTCGGAAAGACGGGAGTATCTCTGCGTTTACGAGATCCCGACACGAGAATCCGGACCGGCCAAATGAGGCTTTCCCCGAGCCACTCTTCCTTCTTCCTCTTTCCTTTCTCTTCCTTTTTTTCGGCTACGTTTTTCCTCTCTCCCGGTTTTCCCCGGCCACGTGGGCCCCACTTTCTTCTCTCTTTTCTTTCTTTTCCTTCCCTTCCTTTCTTTTCTCCTTTCTTTTCTTTTCTTCTCCATTTTTCTTTCTTCTCAGCCGCCTCACCCTTGACCGACACTTCCTCCCCACTTTCTTCTCTTTTCTCCCTTGTCTTCTTTTCCCTTTCATTTTCATTATCTTCTCCTCCATTCTACCAACCACACACCACTGCCAACCGACCCCTCCTCTCTACCTTTCTTCTTCTCCTTTTCTTTCTCCTCCTTCTTCCCTTTTTCCTTCCACCTCCGGCCGATCCGTGACCACCACACACCACCAGCCACCACTCTCTCTTTTTCTCCTCCTTTCACCTCCTCGCTGTCGCCAACAGCACCACCACCGGAGAGCTTGACCGCCACCTCCATCTCCCTTCCTCTTTCCCTTCTTCTTCTCCACCACCAACAACTCAACGCACCGCCATCTTCTTCTTCACGAGCTGTCGCTCGCCACCCGCCGTCGCCGACAGGAGCCTCTTGTCCTCGCCGCCTGTGCACCGACGACAGAAGCAGGCTCGTGCCTTCCCTCCTCCTTCACGACCATCGCCTCCGCCTCCTTCGCGTCGCACTGCCGCGATCATCTCCTCCCCGTGCCAGCTGCTCGACGCCGCTTCCTCCTCTGCTCCGGCTGCAGCTGCTGGTGAACACGGACAACCACCCTACCGCCGCTTCTCTTCTTCCACTGCCGATCTGCCTCGTGCCGCCGTGGGGTAAGATGCTGCTGTTGCCGATTTCTTCTTTCCCTTCTCTAAAAATCTTTTCGGCTTGTGGATTAATCGGGTTGTTTTGTTTGTGGATTTGTGCCTTGGTTATGGATCTGCTCGTTGATCGAGTGTGGGTATGGCGATGGTGGATTTGTGTGTTGGCGTGGACGTTCTGTGGAGTGACGAGCAGTGAACGTTGAGTGTCTCGTGGACTACCGTGAACAGTAACTCCGGCGAGTTCGGGCGTCCCGGGAATTTTCCGGCGAGCCCGGAAACGGACCTTTGGGGTAATTCCGAGCCTTTGACCGTATGCAACCTTGGCACGAACTAACGGGCCTTGGACCTTAACGAACCCAGACATTAAAAGACGCTAATTAAGTGAACGTTTAATTTAATTGAACTAACATTAATTTTATGGTTATGCGTTAATCTCAATTAGTCTTCTGATTTAGTTTGATGATAACGTTTATTTCTCTGGTTTAAGTAAATTAATGTTTTGCTTGGGCAAGTATCAATTAAAGGTTTAGATATTTATAATTATCTTATTACATTTACTTTAAATGACTAAAATAGTTTTGGTTATAAAAATATATGGTTACACATAACCTACCTAATGAGCATGAATACCACGAGTGACTAAAGGGCCGAGATATCGGCCTGGACGCTCGGTTACGGTTTTAACTTGAAATTAAATATAATCGGTATAATGAATAAAGGGGTTAATTTCATAATAAAGAAATTGGATAAGGCAAGCCGTATAACGATTTCTAAACCGGTATCATGCGTGATCATTTTGTTGTGCATTATAAGTAATTATTTTGTTCCTATATGTACGTATAGGGTATCGGGATTTGACCGGATTGCAGTTTCTGAGACATATCAGGTGAGGATAGATAAACCCTGATATGTGCCCGTAATGCTGTGTGTGTATCCTTGTTGTATGTGTATTTTTGCTGGAGTTTTCGGCGAAGCTTGGACGGAATCCAGCAAACGGTTCATTGTTCCGGCGAGCATCGAGATCAGCAGTTAACGGTAATTCCCAGACGATGTGTATGCTTTAGTTTCCGAGCATATCATGTACGGTAGATGGGGGAAATCAATGTATTAAATTCAAATGACTTAGTGGAAAGCGAGTATGACACATTGAGGGACACGTGGCAGGAATCTTACCAACGCGGATAGGACCGTTAGGCCGGAAAGGCTGGGCTCGGGTTTATTAAGTAGTATGATTTTCATGACGGATCGGGCCCAGGCCCTTTTAACTTCTTTATTTGATTTATGGATAAGGAATGGGCTTAGGCCCAATAAATGGTAATTATTTTAAGATGGGCTTTAGGCTCAATGGCTTTTATAGATAAGGGCTTTAAGCCCAACCACTAAAATGGATATGGACCCTAGGCCCTAAGGAAGATAAAACCTAATGATTTAATTTAAGTGGATTTTTAGTTTCGGGCTAAGAATATAAGATTGTTTGGGCTTAGACCTTGATGGTTTAGTAACGGGCCTTGAGTTACGGGTTAAACTAGAGATCATACATTGGCATGCATTTGTTTATCTGTGATGAGTAAGCATCTTATATGATGTGTATGTTCGTAGGATGTTATGAACATAGGTATGTTGTGAAGCGCCCCGACCCGTATTTACTGTAACACAGTTAACACGTGCCGAAACTATTCATTATGATAGAACAGACAGAACAACGTGCAAATATTATACAATAGCAACTATCAATACAACTGTCACCCACACTCGGGGACCATTATTCAATCCAAACACAGTGCTCACAGCTGTAGCAACAGATAGTATCAGTAATATACATATCACAAGGAATCGGCAGTACAACAATATATATCACACAGCAGCGGAAATGTAGTACAGCATCATAAGCAATAGAATAGCAGCGGAAGACTTATGTACATGCAACGGTGGTATGGATCCGGAGTCAGGCGGAGAAGAAAGCAGCAGCCATCGAACGCCGTACCTGAACTACGGAAACAACTTAACCTACGGGATGAAACCCCGCAGGCGAGGGGTGAGTCCGAAGTGCTCACCGACCAAGGATAAACAGTGATATGCAAGCAACCGTAATACTTAAAAGCAAACACAGATAAGCAACAACATATCCCAACAACTGAACCAAGGCCAAAAGAATGCTTAATTATCATTACCAATTTTATCTTCCGGGCCCTCGTCACTGGACAAGCTAGGGTCGTACCTGGTAATCAATTAATTCCGGATGCTAGGTCAAAAACCAATCCTCATATCAGAACAACCGGATATTCGGCATATCCGAGCCACCGCGGATATTCGGCATATCCGAGCCACTGGGTATTCGGTATACCCCAACCTCAGGCGACGTCATGCCAACCAGATATTCGGCATATCTGAGCCACTGCGGATATTCAGCATATCCGAGCCACTGCGGATATTCGGCATATCCGAGCCACTGGGTATTTGGTATACCCCAACCACAGGCATGACGGGCCAACCAAACCAAAACCGACCATAGCATCCCAAAATTAATTTTCAAACCATCGGATCGTACCACTACTTCCACATGACAATTATACCAACATCTCAAATCAGTTCCAATTTCAATTCCAATTTCTTTTTCACAATTTCCACAGTCAATAGTTCAACATCAATCTCAGCATAATATCCACAGAATCAATATCACAGCTCAAAAGCAACAATAATATTCACAACAGGTATTCAACCAACAATCAACTATTCAGCAGTTCAATCAAACAACAAAGCACACAAAGTATTACAGGCAACATAACAAGGGTTATCCATCCTCACCTTAGCCGATATCAATTATGGAATTGTCCAGCAAGTTCCAAGTCTGGTTCCTCAACAAATAGTTCGTTATCAACTCCTATATCAATCAATAATATGCACACATAAGATGGTATGCAAATGCCTTGCTAATACTGTATACCGTAAATTAAATATAAACTCGGCTCGGTTACTCTCCCGGATTATTTCTCCATTATCATCATCATTCACCATTTATTTCAAGGTGTCAAAATACCATACTGTACTTATTCCCATACCCGGTTACTATTCCGGTATTTTACTACCTTGGTAATACCCTTTCCAAAATTATTCCATAAGTATGTACTTTTCAAAATATTATTTCTTCAAGTTATTATTTTATCTCCACATGTTATATACCATATATATTTTTCCAAAATAATTATTTCCACATCTTATATATTTTTCCAAAATTTCCATAATAACCTTTTATATTTCCAAAAATATTTTCATAACTTATTTTCCCAAAAATATACCATAGAGGATATATATATCCAGTTTTATTGATTTTATTATTATCATCTCTCTCTCTCTCTTTTTTTTTAAACTGATCTGGGCCCAAACAGTGCCAGCCTAGGCCCAGGGGCAAGCCCACGTGCAGGCCTAGGTGTCCGGCCCAGCAGCCCAGCAACCTCACAGCCCAAGGTGTCAAGCCCAGCATTCCCAAACCCAACCATAATTCGGGTCTGCCCGACCCGCGACCCACTCATCCGGGTCACCCACACTCACGGCTCACCTCGGTGCAGATGGCCGGCGACGCGAGGCGATGGGCGGGACGAGCGGTGCGAGGAGGCGTCTGCAGGCGAGAAGGCGACGAAAGCGACGGTGGCGGCCCAGCGAGGCGGCGCGACCCACGGCAGGAGGAGGAGCGAGTCCGGCGGTGGTTGTCGGGTCGATCTCCAAGGCGACGACGGCGGCTCGCAGCAGAGCAGGGGCGGCGATGGTGGTCTGCAACGAGTGGGGAAAAGAAGGAGAAGAAGCCGGTGGTGTGGCCTCGGGTGGCGGCAGTGGAGGACGGTCCGGCGGCGTCTCGGGGCGATGGTGTGGGGGAGAAAACGAAAAAAATAAAGAGAGGGGGAAGAGATGGTGATGATGTGGCGCGTGATGTGGGCTTGCTTTTGTTTTTGTTTTTTTTTTCTATTTCTTCTTTTGATTTTGTAATGAAGGAAAAAGTTTTTGTAGGAAAAGATTTTTGCAGAGGAGAAGGTGAGGAGCAGGTGATGGTGGCGATGCAGCAGAAGAAAAATAGTTTATAGGAAGCAAAATCACTGGTTTATCACATGTATAATAGATAGTTCATAGGCTGAATATGAATTGGCGGCTGAATAATTGAACTTCAATTATGCAGTTACTATGCTGCATGTGAAGTGTGGCCCACCTGGTCCCGAAAATATCCGGTATACCCACTTATCTTATTTCTGGTCCGATAAATCGAGAATAATCTCGGCTTTTTCCGAAGATTCCCGGACCCGGAAAAAATCCCAACTTTGGTCCGTAAAATCCGCAGAAAAATCCCGAGCGTGGGACAATGCTCGGTTTCAGATTCCAATACTCAATTTACCATAATTTAATTACCCAAGATTAAAAATCAACGGTAAATTACTGTAGATTAACTTAAACAGTCCCGGTAAAAATGAAATTTTTACCTGGGCTGTTACATGTTGAGGCGGAACGAGGCTTCGGCTTCCGAGACAATTAATATGGCCCAGGTGAGGACATATAAACCTTTGTATGTGTTACTGCCTACATTACTCGGCTAATTGTCCTGGTATATAAAGTGGTATTATTTGTTTGGCCTTGAATGCAGTATGCATGCTTGCCTGCTTGTGGATGTTCTTGCTTACACCTTGTATCTTATTGATGATATCTCTGATGCAGTGTGCATGATTATATGAACTGTGTACCAGCGTGGTATAATATGCCTGTTGAGTATGACTTGTTTTGTGTGTTAAATAACATGATATATGGTTTTGTGGTTTGTGTGGTGGACTATGGGCTGGAGGCCCGGACTTGAGAGTAAGATGTAAAATCCACACAAACCTGGACAATCATATGTAATGGTACACGAAACTCTTTAAGCATAATTGAGAATAAAATACTATAATAATTCTACTGTGGGGCTGTTGACCGGTTGGTTCGAGCGGGAAGTGATACCCCTCGGGATTGCATGCGAGATAGCATGGTATATGCGGTTTAGCATATGGGTCTGTGATGACCGGTTCTACCTCCCTCTTTCTATCTCCCCCTTTCTACCTCCCTCTTTCTCTCTGTCTGTCTCTCTCTCTCACTGATTGTATTGGGCCTTGCCCTGTTTATGTTGGGCTTATGCCCTGGTTGTCTCATGAGACGGGACCGAGCTCGACGCACACAGTAGAGGGCCCTAATAAAACATTCAACCCTAATAACAATAATGTACAATGATAATTAAGTGATTAAAGATCAGTGTTGGTTTGAAGTCTGATGATGACTTGATTTGTTCATTGTGACTTGTTTGTGCATTGTGGTTGCTGTTGCTTGATGTCGGTGTATTTGTATACACTGGGTTATTTGTTTGCGGTGAGACAGTGGTTGGTCTCACCCCCTCACAGTCTTTTACAGGTTAACTGCTCATTGAGCAGTGGTGCATATCAGCAGGTGGCGGTGCTTTCCTCCTCGGGTCGGATCCATAGGGGTCATTGCATGCATGTTGCCATGTATTTTTGTCTTCCGCTGCGTACTTGTTTCCATTGTATTATTTATTATTTGATTAAATGTTGATCATGTTGTTGATGATTTTCGTGTCCCGGGAATGATAAGGGCAATTTAGTCATTTTATATTTAAATTCTATTTTATATTAATAAATTGGGACACGGGCGTTTCAGGTTCGATCTCTGGCAGCTTTAGGAGGAGGTTCGATCTCTGGCAGAAAAGATGGATTTACTGCATCCCACGCTGTGTAACATTTATTTAATTAATGGATTAAAAATTTGTTTCATCCCTGTGTTGGATGCTAAAGTTGGAATTCATCTCTGTGTTAGAATTTGGCTTCTTTTCATCCCTCTGTTTCCCCTAGTTGGCTTACTTTGATCCCTCTCGCCGGAATCCGGTTGAAAATGCTGACGTGGAAGGTTTTCCGGTGCCACATCAGCATATGTGGAATCCACATGTCATGTCAAACCAATAAATTGAACCAACTCGACCTGATCAGTTCGCCCACCCAAATAAACCGGTTTGACCCGGTGGTTCGCCTATCCAAAAGACTTATTTTTATTATTTTTTTCCCTAAAATTTAATTTCTTTAAAACCTTTCATTAAATTAAAAATTACTTAAAAAACAAAGTAATAATTTATACTAATTAAATAATAACTTATATTGATTTAATTTCATTAAAACCTTTCATTAAATAAAAAGTTATTTTAAAAATAAAATAATAACTTACACTAATTAAATAATAAATTATAATATAAGTTATTATTTAATTAGTATAAGTTATTTTTTATGAACAAATTTTTAATTCAATAAAAAGTTTTAAAGAAATTAATTTTAAGAAAAAAGAAAACAAAAAATGGACAAACCGGATTTGCAAAATGGTTTTTTTAGGTGGGCGAACCGGTCAGATCGAGTCGGTTTGATTTATTGGTTCGACCTGACTTGTGGATTCAACATATGCTGACGTGGTGCTGGAAAACTTGCCACGCCAGCCTTTTCCACCGGATTCCAGCGAGAGGGATCAAAGTAGCCTAACTAGGGGAAATAGAGGGATGAAAAGAAGCCAGAATTTAACACAAGGATGAATTCCAACTTTAGCGTCTAACACAGGGATGAAATAAGTCTTTAATCATTTAATTAATTAGTGCCTTTTTAATTAATTTGTGCCCTTTATTGTGTGCGACGTAGATATTGTTTGCATTAATACTACTAAATGTATATAAGCTATGTCGTTAATCTTCAACAAGAATTAACTATTGAATATAGTATGATTGCTCACTAATAAAAGAGTTAACTTCTTTCTACCCGTTAAACTTTAGGCCCAAAACAAATCACCACTTCTATTAAAAACCCCCCAAATTAAACCATCCGAATCTTGATAATTTTCCAATTGCCCTATTCCACTTAAGATTTTGAGGTTTCCATCATTGTTGTTAATGGAAGTCTCCAATAATCCAATTGGAAACGAAAACTAGACTTCTAAAACTTTCCAAGGATTTATAATTTTCATACCAGTATACGAGGATATATACTCACTCGATTTTGGCGCAGTTATATATAATTCCTGAATCGACCCAGGCTTAATATTTTCGAAATAACTTGAGCTAAAGACGTGTGGACTTCTAAAACTTTCCAAGGATTCATAATTTTCATACCAGGATATATACTCGGTCGATTTTGGCCCAGTTATATACAATTTCTGTAACAGCCCGGGTAAAAATTATATTTTTACCGGACTGTAAAACGCATTGTACAGTAATTTATCATGTAAAATAGTCTTGGAAATTGTTTCAAGGTAAATTATACGTCGGAATCCGAAACCGAGCTTTGTTCCACACTCGGGATTTTCTTACGGATTTTATGGGTCGGTTTGAGTTTTTACCGAGTTCGGACGGTACACGGACAGTACACGGTACAACCATACAGTATTGCACTGTATGCCATGCATGCCATGCATGACATGCACAACATGCATGCCATGCATGACATGCACAACATTCTCCTGTTCAAACGTGAAGTCCTGCTCCTGCCCGTGAACCAACCCGTGAAAAGTTTCCTGTGAGCTCGTGAAGAACACTGTATCCATGCTTGTCGTGACCAGCAACACCCAGCCTATTAAACGACCCCTGCATGCGTGACTTCTTCCCCAAAAAAAACTCACCATTTTCTTTCCACCTTCAAACACCGAGACCACCTTCCACCGAGTCGTCCTCCACGCACCACCATCACCCTCATTTCACGCCACCAAAACGCACCACCATCACCCTCATTTCACGCCACCAAAACGCACCACCATCACCCCATTACCCGCCATCACCACGTTGCACCACCACCACCACCTTCGTCTTCCACCCCGTCGCACCTCACCACAGCAACGAACGCCACCATCATCTTCATCCTTGCTCGCCGTCGCCGTCAGTGGTGACAAGCCGAGCAGGACGCAGCCACACCTTCCCTCACGACGCCGACGACCCAAGGCGCAAAAGAACCCACGGCCCGCAACCGTCAGCGCCGTGCCGTCACTGCCGCCGCCCTCCACCTGTCGCCGCCGGCCTCCACAGCAGCACCACACCGCGCGCCGCTCGTCCCCGCCCGTCCAAGCGCCTCGCCGTCCGTTGCCGCCCGCGTATTCTGCAGGTGAGTCCAAGGTTGAAGACGCGACCCGTTTCAGTGGCCGGGTCGCGGGTCGGGTCGGGTTGATCCGTCGGGTCCTCGGCCTGGCCCAAGGCCTGGCACTGTTCACGGGCCGGCACTATTCATGGGCCACTGTTCACAGGCCCGGCA
The DNA here is from genome assembly GCA_028386065.3 of Turnera subulata. Classification (NCBI taxonomy): domain Eukaryota; kingdom Viridiplantae; phylum Streptophyta; class Magnoliopsida; order Malpighiales; family Passifloraceae; genus Turnera; species Turnera subulata. The sequence continues at coordinate 81,302 of JAKUCV010006664.1, read as the reverse complement.
CTGTGCATGGGCCGAGAACTGTTCATGGGTCTGCACTGTACACGGGCCGACTGTTCACAGGCCCAGTACTGTGCATGGACCGAACTGTTCACCTGGCCCGTCACTGTTCACGGGCCGGCACTGTTCACAATTACTGTTCACGGCCCATTAAAAAAAACGAAAATTCTGAAAATGGGAAATTAGGAAATAAAATATATTTTAAAGAAATAATTAATAGACATATTGTTTTAGGAGTACTAGTAAATAAATTTTTAGAAACATGATATATATAAGGGAACTGTTCTTTAGAGGGAGGATTATAAAGAATTTATTTACCGGAGATAAATACGGTGAAATAAGACCAGACTATGATATTAAATAAGTGAAATAGAATAAGAACCCGGACGAATGACTTAGTAGAATTAGTATTACAGTACATCATATCATAAGCATTATTTGTGCATTTTATGTGAATATGTGTTGTTTGCTGAATAGGAGTTGATAACGAGTACGAGCACGTAGAACCGGAGCCAATCGACGAATTTCCTGTGGAATTTATCGGCCAAGGTGAGGATAAGTAATTATTTATATACTGCCGTAGTACCAAGTTGCTGTCGTGTTATATGCTTAGTTAATTCTTTGTTGCTGTGAATAATTATTGTGAGATGATTTTGTCTGGTATTTGTTGACGTCGAAGTTGAGTCAATGCTACTGTTGTTGATATTGATAATGTTAGATATGCTGGTACTGGTTAATTATTACTGTTGCTGTTGTTGACTGTGAATTGTGGAAATATAGTACCGAGGGTACCAAGCCATGTGGTTTATATTATCCAGACGAGCGGAGAGGCTGCGAGCCTGCTCGGGATAATGAGTTAATGGTTGGATGATAGAATGTAGTAACTAGTCGAGGGAAAAAGAAATAATAAAATGAATACACTTAGACATCTAGTGAGTCACAGTTAAATGTTGGAACAGCCAGATGGTAGTCTGATTTATGGTGCTGGGGGAGAGTGTGCTTGGGGTCTGCTCCCTGTCTGTACCAGTTTTATTTATATTTTAGGCGCTGGGGGAGAGTGTGCTTGGGGTCTGCTCCCTGTCTGTGCCAGTTATACGTGGAGGTACCAGGGCGGGGTCCACGGGCTAGCTAGCTTGACTACCAGGCGACGGCCATCATTTAACTAGTGATAGGGGCCCTGATAATAAAATTGGTGTAGCGTGTCTAGAATCACAAAGTATGTGTTATACAGAGTTCGTGTAAACTTCAGATTCTTGCTGTTATTGTGACTTGGTTTTATTTACGGTTTAAGTATATGTATACTTGCTTATGGATTTTACCCGGTGAGCACTTCGGACTCACCCCTCGCCTGCGCGACCTGGTCGCGTAGATTGATTGTGCGTAGCTCAGGAACGTTCGAGGCAAGCTGTGGTGCACCTTCTGCCAGGCCCGGATCCACCCTGCGTTGCATTATGTCCGTATCATTATTTATTGTTGTGTTGTATTAAGACTTCCGCTGCTTGCTGTTGTTATCTCTATGGATTGATGCTTGTAGTATTAATGTCCCCGTACCGGGACTAGTACGAATGATGTATTATGTACTTTTAATGTATTTAATCCGTTGGTTGTGTTATTTACCGCTGTGGTTGTTGTAATAGTATGTGGTCCCACGTGTTTACTGTGTATAACGGTAAATACGGATCGGGGCGTTTCAATTTCTGAATCGATCCAGGCTTAATGTTTTCGAAATAACTTGAGCTAAAGACGTCCAATTCAAAAGAGCTTTGTATATGAAAGCTATGAGAATTCTCTAAAACTTTGTAATTTTTCTCAAAGTCCAATTCCGTCTCTAACAAGTCGGAAAACAAGAGGCAAAGTTCTCGTCAAAATACAGAAAAAATTCCAAATTAGAGTACAAGTTTTCAATTCCCATACAAAGTTAAAGCCCCAAATAGACTCCTAATCTATAGATTAGATATAGACTCGTTCGAAATCCGAACGGGTCGTTTTTTTTGGTGATACGAGTAAAAATTAGGGCAACCTGGGCTAATGGGCCCCACTTTATGACATAGCCACTCATATCCCGACACGTGTCTCCAATGGGCCGTGACTAAAAATACTAAATTTAAAGAAGGTGAATGCTTCGGTGCTGCCCCTTGTTGGGTATGCACCAATACATACCCCACGTGTTGCTATGTCATAGGGCCACGTGAGAGTAATTTTCCACCCTGGAAAATGAAAAAAATATTTTTAAAAAATATCTATTTATTTTTATGAGGTCCCTAAATTTTTTTAATTTATAAAATATACCCTAACCTCTAGCTCTTTAACGGAACCGAAACAACTTTGTTGTTCCCTATTAAATATTTAAAACAAAAACACGATCCACTCAGTTTTAAATTTTCACCCCAATTTTTCAATTCGATAACCCTAATTCCTCAATCCCCTTTCCTTCCTCTCCTCTCCTCATCGTCGATCAACGGCGCAAGACATCACCGCCTCCCACCTGCGACGGCTTGGACAACGCTTCCTTCCCCAACCTATTAAGGACTTGTTGATTATATAGTCGATATTGCTGGAACTTATTTATTAAAAAACTGAATATGTGTATGGTGTTTGACATCACTGACCCAACTAAGAATTTGAAAGAAAAGGAAATCAAGCGGCAGACATTGCTCGAGCTTGTGGATTATGTTACTTCTCCAAGTGGAAAGTTTACAGAAACCATCACGCAAGAAGTAATAAAAATGGTATCTGCAATCTGTTTAGGCCGCTTACCCCTCAACCTCGTGAAAATAAGGTATTAGAAGCCTTTGATTTGGATGAGGAGGAGGCCTTGATGGACCCTGCATGGCCTCACTTGCAAATTGTGTATGAGTTCCTTTTGAGATTTGTTGCATCCCCTGAAACGGATGCTAAGTTGGCAAAGAGATACTTTGATCACTCATTTGTCCTCAAGCTGTTAGACCTCTTTGATTCCGAGGATCCAAGGGAGAGGGAGTGTCTGAAGACAATTTTTCATCGAATCTATGGGAAGTTTATGAACATAAAGGTTACTTCTTGGTACCGTTTTGAAAGGATATCACTTAGCCGGGTTCGATCCGGAGAAACGTGGAGGTATGGAAAATGCACATGTTGGGAGTGGTTAAATATGTTGGACCCCGCTCGTGGTCTTAGGCTAAATGCCCGGGAAACGAGATTGGGTATCGAGCCACGGATGAGATTAGTCTGGCTTGTCGAGCTGGGATACTCATTAGTATAAAAAAGGATATCATTAGCACCTTTATGTTTTCAGCTTTTAGCAGTATAAGACATTATTTCAATGTTACCCTACACTTTGGCATGTTTTGGAATAAACTAAAGGACATTCCAACTTAATTGCTCTTCATTGCAGCGATCAAACTCCTGCAGAACTGGTGCAAGTGTGCTGGCTTGAAGTAAGAACCTTCACACCGAACCTACGGAAGGAACATACCAGATTAGCTTCAAATTTTCGCTGAAGCAGGGGGCATTTGGTTCGACCCGTTGCCCTGTTTTTCTGATGGCCAAGGTAGGGAATAAAGGAAGGTACAAGTGGGACAAACTAGATCTATTGAAGCTTGGTTTGGAGCAGCAACAGACAGTTCCTGCCGATTTCCGGACAGAAATTACAGGAGCACACAACAGTGACCCAAGGATCTATTTTGGTTTGTATGAAGTTTGGTCAGCAGATGGAAAGGTGGTCTGATTATTCATGAAGCCCAAGTCAAGAAAGTTCGTTGAGCTCTGGAAGCTACTGGTTCAACCATTAGCTCCTGCTGCATTTATTGTGTGCTATTGAGATCAAAGGCATATGAGCTAGAATAGGACTCAATTTACCAATAAACTGTAAAAAAAGAACACAAGGGTTTTAAAATGTATTCGACCATATGGATAAGTTTACAGTTGTATCATCAATGCTTGTTTCTCTTCTATATTATCAACGTACTTTTACTTCTTGTCTCTGTTGAAGTTTGTTGAGAAATGAGAGAGCTTATTGATAACGAAAACATATTTTTGAGGTGAGTAATCATATTAGAAAAAAACGTTTAAAAGCCTAAAAGTAAACATTATGAGAATAACAAGCAGCTTAATTAGCTATTATGAGTATAGACCTCTCTTAAAGGACAAACAAAAATTGAGAATATTGGAATTGGATTTAACGCAAAACTCCAAATGAAAGGACTTTAAGTGGGTTAGCTGTGTTGTTCAGGATCACGAGTTGCAGAAGGAATCACTTTGGCTGGCTTGGGAGGAGCCAATTGGCCCATATTGATTCCTTACACATATCCATGTTTACCATTCTAGTTGGTGCACGCACCTTTTTAAAATATGCGTTTGCCTGTACAAGTTCTTACCGGCACTTGTTAGCTTCTTGAACAGCAAAGAAACAAGAGACTGTGAAATTACATCTTTCATTTGTAATTCTCTTCATACTTCTATAGCAATTTTTTCTTTAAGGAATCTAATGTTAATTACTGACTAAGCAAAAGAATACTATACCAGATAGAAAAGTAGATTAGCAAAAGGGAAAGGGAAACCAAAGGACCTGACAGCTGAGAAATTACGTGCAGCTTTGGGCCACGACATGTTTCTCCCCATCAAAACACATGAAAATAAATGATGTATTATAGTTCTTATCACTTTATGCAACTTAGTAGGGTAATGCTTAAAGAGAGCCTGTGCTTTCTCTCTGTGTTTATATACATGTACAAGATTTAACCTTCAATATATGCATTACTCTTGGAGTTTGAACTCCAAAGTATGTAAGGGAGGATAGAGATGGTGTTTCTGGTCCTCACTGGAAGGGTGTAAGTGAATAATCTTCTCTTCATTGTTACTCATTTTTAGCTCTGTTGTAGCTCGTAGTTGTTTCATTTCTTCTCAGGGATTATTATTTTTTTTTTTCCTGATTCTGTGAAGTGATAGCTAATAGGAAAAAAAAAAAAACAGAATAAAAACTGTGGAATAAGCTGAACCCAAATTCCACCGAAAGCAGTCAATATTCAACAATATCTCATATCTTTTTTGTGAGAATCCAATATTTCAACGTTTTAGTTCATAATTCTTTTTGTACTAATTTCTGATTTTTCTTTATTTCCTTTCCCTTTTAGAATGGCTCTTCAATATTCGACCCACATCACCCTGAAGTATGCATGATTCCAGTACAGAGTGACCTCAAAATCCATCCATCTCAAGACTCCAAACACGAATGGATGCTTCTTCAGTTTCCAGGGAATAATCACTTTTTCCTTTTCACAGGTTGGGGAAGGAAGCGCCGTCAGTGCCGCAAGGTGCCGTTGATCGACGACGAGGAGCGGAGAGGAGAGGAAAGGAGACGAAAATGAATCGAGGGATTAAGGGGTTTAGAATTGGTTAATTGGGGATAAATTTGAAACAGAGAACTTCAATCGTGTTTTTGTTAACAGTTAACGGTAAGGAGTATGGTGTAAACTTTGAAAGACTTAAGGGACCTCATAAAAAGAAATAGATATTTTCTAAAAATGTTTTTTTTATTTTCCAAGTGGAAAATTATTGCCACGTGTCCCTATCACATAGCAACACGTGGAATATGTATTGGTGCATAGCCAACAAAGGGCAGCACCGAAGCATTCACGTTTAAAGAAATTAGGGTAGTACAAGAATAAATTAATTACAATGCTTACATTTAAAATTTGAGGAGAATATATATAGGGACCAAAAATTCACTTAACCCTGGATTAACTATAACAAGTTAACAACCGTCTTTCTTTGTCATCTTTCAATGGTTTAAAAATCTTCACACTCTCGCTGCTCTCTCATCATCTCTTTCTACCTTCGTTAGCGCCAAATGAAATGTGGCTCTCCGTTAACCCTTCTTCACCTTCTCCTCCTCCAAAATTCCTAACACACCACCAGTCTCCCCCGCTCTTCCCAATCCCCAAAACCTTAATCCTCTCCTCCCTCAGCCACAACAAAACCCGTATCCGGAGCTCACCCACACCCGACTCCAGCTCCGCCTCCGACACCCAAACCCTGCCCCACTCCGCTATCCAGCGCATAGCCGACAAGCTCCGCTCCCTCGGCTTCACCTCCTCCGACGACCACCAACCACCACCGCCACCGCCAAACCCCGCTCCCGAAACCAAGTCCGCCGGAGAAATCTTCATCCCGTTACCCGGACAGCTCTCCAAGTACCGGGTCGGGCACACGTTGGACCCGAGCTGGAGCACCCCGGAGAAGCCGACTGGGCGGGACGGTGGAGCCGGAAGGGAGGAATGGAAGGACAATGCGGAGGCTAGGAGAAAGGAGAGGGAGAAGCGGAAGGTGCCGACTGCGGCGGAGTTGAATTTGGGGAGGCCGGAGCTGAGGAGGCTGAGGACGGTTGGGATAGCGGAGAAGAGGATGGTGAAGGTGGGGAAAGCAGGGATTACGGAGGGGATATTGAATTCGATCCATGAGAGGTGGAGGAGGAGTGAGGTGGTCAAGATTGTTTGCGAGGATTTGTGTAAACAAAACATGAAGAGGACTCATGATTTGTTGGAGGTCTGTGGATTTGGTTTCTTTACATTTTGTGTGTTTTTAGGGGATATAATATTTCTGTTTTTGTTTGTTTGTGTGTATTGATTGATTTGATGGTTCTTTTTATCTGCAGAGGAAAACTGGCGGTATGGTTGTGTGGAGGTCCGGGAGTAAAATTGTGTTGTATAGGGGCGTGAAGTATAAGTATCCCTATTTCTTATCTGATGGTAGTAATGAGAACGTGATAATGGAGACAGGTGACGGTGGTGAAAAGAGTGAAGCTGGTGTTGATGTTGTGGTGGAGTCTTCTAGACCAAGTTCAGGCAATGGGGTGGCTCGACCAGTGTTGATACGAGGTGTTGGTGCCCCTAATAAAGTGAGATTTCAGTTGCCGGGTGAGGCACAGTTTGCAGAAGAGGCTGACCAGTTGCTGGAGGGGCTAGGTCCCCGTTTTACTGATTGGTGGGGATATGACCCTCTTCCAGTTGATGCGGATCTATTACCTGCAGTTGTGCCTGGATTTCGGCCACCGTTTCGCCTTCTTCCATATGGTGTCAAGCCTATATTGACAAATGATGAAGTGAACACATTGAAGAGGCTTGGTCGCCCATTGCCTTGCCATTTTGCATTGAGTGGGACACCCTTCTCTCTTCTGCATCTTGTGTTGGTTTGATTCATGGTAGATTTCTTACTTTTTAGTTTTGCATCAGGTAGAAACAGTAGGCTTCAAGGATTAGCCGTTGCAATTTTCAAACTCTGGGAAAAATGTGAGATTGCCAAAATTGCTATTAAGAGAGGGGTGGACAAAACGAGTAGTGAATTGATGGCTGAAGAGTTAAAGGTTGGTGTAGTTTTGATTGATTTGTTATTTTGTCTTCATTTATGTGCACAAACTCTGGAACATTTATGTTTTACTTCAAATGATGCTTTTAGGCTTTTCACTTCTTTAAGCTGTAAATACCATGTTGCCTTGTCCCAGTGTGTTGAGGGGGCAATGTCCATCATATTTATGGAACCATGAAGCAAGCAATTCTTTAACCAATTTCGTTGTCTTTCTCAGTAATTCAAGTGCTGATAACAAGTGTTAAGATTCCTCTTCTATTAGGAATGTTTTATTGGAATTTACATTTTACCTTGTTGCTGTTTCTAGATCATTTGTAATTCTTTGAACTTCGGCTTTTGAACTTTTAGTAATTGACCGTACTTGCATGTATCTGAACTTATCAGGAAACTAGTTGATCGGAGTTTACATTTCACAGTCTCGTTGTAGCTGGGTTTTAAACTTCATTCATACTTTTACTTTTAATTTATAGTAATTCATAATTTTTGCATGCATTATTTTTTAAAAAATCTTGCAGCGGTTGACCGGAGGAAATCTGCTTTCACGTGATGAGGAATTCATAGTCTTCTATAGAGGAAAGGACTTCCTACCATCCGCTGTTTCGTTGGCAATGGAACAGCGAAAGAGGCATGTGATACATGCGGATAAACAGAGAACTGGCAATGCTACATCAGAAAGTACAATGGAGCTTCAATATGAGACCAAAAATGTGGTTCCTAGAGCTGAGATTCCCAGTGACCAGAGTTGTGCTCTTCCTGAACACAGGGAGCTACAGTCAACTGAAGCAGCTATAGAAAGCACCAGAATTAAACTCTCTACGGTACGAGCTCACAAATATGCTAAAGTTGATTTACTGTTATTTGATTCCAATTTTTGTTGAGTATGCAATGTCGTGACAGGCTCTAGAGAAAAAGGCAGAGGCGGAGAAACTTTTAGCAGAGTCGGAGAAAGCAGAGGTCACCCAACAGCCCGAAACTGACAAAGAAGGTATTACTGAAGAAGAAAGATATATGCTGAGGAAAGTTGGCTTGAAAATGGGGCCTTTTCTCCTGATAGGTATGCTAACAAGGATTATGCTCTCTGAAGCAGTTACTCCATGATATTCTAAGTTTTCTTTTTGGAGCAAGGGAGTATACTTCCACCAGTTTGGATCTTTACTAGCATATTTTCCGTCCTTGTCAGGTAGACGGGGGGTGTTTGCTGGAACAGTTGAAAACATGCATCTTCACTGGAAGTATAGGGAACTTGTGAAGATAATATGTAAAGAGAGAAACATTGAGGCTGCAAATCAAGCAGCACAGATTCTAGAGGCAGAAAGTGGTGGAATTTTGGTAGCTGTAGAGAAAGTTAGTAAGGGATATGCCATCATTGTATACCGTGGAAGGAACTATAAACGACCTGCCAGTTTGAGACCTTCAACGCTTTTGAGTAAGAGAGAGGCCATGAAGCTCTTCTTAGAAGCACAACGTCGAGAGGTAAATGTTGCTGAATTCATGCAAAAGACTGTAATTCTCTGTCTGCCTATGTAGTCGATGAACTCACATGTACAATTTGTAATTCTCTGTCTGCCTATCTAGCTGATGACCTTACATGTACAATTTGTAATTCGCTGTCTGCCTGATGACCTTACATGTACAATTTGTAGAGGCATATTACTGATGAGCATTGTTTTCTAGTTGGGGGACTTTTCCTGGAAATCTGAGTAGTGAACCATGTCATGCTATGATTTTTGTTTGTGGACGATCATCTGTTTTATTCTGACTGCTTTTCTTTTGTTTTGGATCTAGCAATGCTGTCCTGTCTCTGTTCCATGTCTGTTTAGTAAGTAGTTGGTTCCCCCACTTGTACCCATTTCATCACAGGTCCATTTTAACCAATATCTGTGCCAGGTTCATCAAGTAATCAGAAAGGCATATTCTTGTGAACTTTGAATATCTGATCCTGTACAGACTTTCACTTCCTTATTTACGTCTCATTCATGTTCAATGTGGTAACACATTTGGTTTTCTTGATGCAGTCTTTAAAACTTCACGTTTTGGAGCTTGGCAAAAAGATAGATGACTTAAAACATCAACTGGTGAGCGAATTCCTAGTTTTATCATCAAAAAATTCTTGGTAGATTTTTGTTTAGTTAATTATATCATAATTCTGCCCTAGGGAATTGATGCATATTCTCTTTTCTCCCAGGATAAAGACAAAGAGCCACTCCAAGTGCAGTCATTTAATGAATCAAAACAGGTGGTGACCTCTTCTACACTGCACATTACACAAAGACACTTGCAAATATTTAGTTGATGCCTTCTTAATTTGTAGTAAGCTACACTTTATTTTGTTCCTTAAGGGAGTGATGGAGAACTTGTAGTGTAGTTAGCATTTCTACTTAGTGTTGGGGGATGTACGCCTTATGCTTCAGTAATTATGACTCTACATAAATATAAGATACATTTGTATAAAGTTCATGGGCAAGTAAAACCAGCATTGTAAACCTAAGTGAATCATGAGAATGCACTAGATACGTCCAATCACTTGCTTTCTCTTTACTGTTATCTTATCTCATTCCTTTTATTCTCTTTTTTTCCCCTTTTGGCTGCCTCATTTCTGACATCTTATTTGGTGTTTGGCATGACCAATCAAGACTGGAGGTAAGCATGGAGTTGATTCAAACTTCTGCTATGTAAACATTGATCATGATGCATCAGTAGAGAGGGTAAGACCAGCTCAACTGGCTGACCAAAGTGATCAGACTTTGACATTTTCTGGGAATGATACTGGTAGAAGTGAATCTGACTTTCAATCAGTAGATTGTGGAACCAATGAAGGGTTACTGACAAGTGCAATTGGTAATGGCATGGACTCAACTTCTTTTTCTGATAAATTTATGATGATGTTTGGAATCTTTTATGTCTGAATTATGGTGTGTTCTTTTCATGTAGTATCTTCTACCTCTGTTAGTGCTGAGCATCGTGTTGCTGGTCAAGTGGAAATTGGGGGTTCAGTCCAATCTGCCAAAGATGATCTAGAAGAATCTGTTTCTTCTGCAGAAGCAGAAAATAAGATGCCACCAAGGGTAACTCATCTCTCCAACAGAGACAGACTTCTGCTGAGAAAGCAAGCCCTTAGAATGAAGAAGCGTCCGGTGCTTGCCGTAGGTGATTCCTACTTTCCAAAATGGTCCCGATTTTCCACATTCTCTAATCTGTGTGCAGTTTATAAACTCCAAATTTTCGTAAAAATTCAGTTTATAAATACTACAGAATACATTTTTCTGTTGTTTTTTCGCTGGCTGCAATTTGCGTCTTCTTTTTGATATTCTTTGCTGCTTTCATGACGCAACATCAGAATTATGGATAATCATTATTTTATTACTAATGTAAAACTTAAAGCAATGAAATTCTTGATCCTTGCTTTTTCAGATGTGAATGAAAAAAAATAAATAAAGGTAACATTTAAAAGTTTATGAAGACAAACATATGCGCATTGGGTGTACACTTCTCCAATATAGCATATGCTTTAGTTTGCAACTTCCGGCCCCAAAACCCTGCTGCTATCCTTTTTTCTTTCTGTTGTCCGCAAAAAGCCTTGAGAACTTATCAGCTTTGTTATTTTTTTAATTCCTCTTTTCTTTTTTTTTTAATGTTACTATGAGAGCAGCTCGTAGCAACATAGTCACTGGTGTTGCAAAAACAATCGCGACCCACTTTAAGAAGCATCCTCTCGCTATTGTGAATGTCAAAGGCAGAGCAAAAGGGACTTCAGTTCGCGAGTTGGCCTCCAGGCTAGAGGTATTCACATGGAGACACCTGCTTGGTTTTGGTTTGCTCTAGATGAGAATAAATCAATTTAAAATATTTGCTTATGTTGAACTTGCAGCAAGAAACAGGTGCACTTTTAGTCTCCCTGGAGGTAAACAAAATCATTCTTTACCGTGGCTGGGGAGCAGAAATTGAACCAGGTCTCTATGGTCCAAATTTACGACATGCAGCAAGAGCATCATTGAATGTGGGTAAGGTGGTTGTTTCTCCTGAGCTCATGGAAGCCATCAAACTTGAATGTGGGCTGCAGCATAACCAAGAGGAAAGCTGACCCCATCCCCAAACTTGTTGAAGGAGATGCTTCAATTCTCATGTATGTCTTGGAATGAGATCACTAATCACAGTTCTGGATGAGTAAAGATGTTTTGGCCATGATGAATCTTCACAAGACTTTGAGAGCACATTCTTCTGCGATGCCCCTTTCATGGATGAAGTAATGGTAGTCTGGCCACAAGGATGGTTCTTATTGAGGTGGAGAATGTAAAGAAACGGGACGCGTTATCTTCCAAGTTGGTGTCTTGCCGTTGTGGCCAATATTTTGGCTTGGGCTGAATAACTTGTGTATATACATTACCTGCTGCATAACTTGTAGTCTTGTACATACTTTCTTTTAAAAAAAACAATGGGAATGAGGGTGAAACATAAATCCCCATTAACTTTTTCTCTTTAGTCATAATTTCTTTTGCAAAATGTTGTCGAGGGATTTCCTCCGAGTCATTTGGACTTTGGAGATGGATAAACGGCAACGTTTCCTTAAGCAACTTCGACTAAATTGATCAGGAGATAGACCTCTTGTACGCTAGTACTAATTAATTATCCACTGAACTGGGCCCTGGGCCTTTCGCCGTTAAGATTGATGGTCTCACCGACCCAGACTCGCAAACAAACTTTCCGATTTATTTAAGCCCAAGTGCCTGACAGTTCGGGCCATGATTATGATCCACTCCTTCCTTGAAAACTCCAATTCCCGAATTCGTTGCTCTTCTTGGTAAATTTTATGTGCCTTACTAATTTTACCTAATGTGGCACTATACCACCAAATCTCAAGTACGATTCGAATCTGCGATGAGACCCCTTAAATTATTCGATAAAAAGTAAAACGTAGTGTAAGGGCTCGAGTATAGACTAGTATTTCTCCATCCCACATTTCCCTTTTCAAAGTTACTAGGTTTTTGTCATGTTTAAAATAGCGACTACTGATTTTTAGCTTTTTTTCGTATTTTGGGTATAAATATTTGATTAGGCACTAACAGTCTTGATAAATCGAATTCCACCTTGGTCGTTAACTATTATTGACTTTGTATTGGAATGCATGATGCAAATTAGTGGCATTGGTTGGTCATTTCCAGAATTTTAACGTCCATTAACCAAGGAAAAGGATTTTCCACTTTTGAATTTATAGCGAAGAAATTAGCAAAAATGAGCAATTTGTCAATTTTAAGGTCTGGCTTACACGCGCTGATGGGGTGATGTAGCTAGGGCATAGGTAGGGCTTAGATCAGTCTCACTGACTTATTTTATTCTCCTATAGAGGGAGAGTTTTTTTGGGTTTCATGAATGATCATCATCATTCTCTTTTTCTCCCTCTGACAAAGTGGGAGAGAGAGAGAGATAGATAAAAGAGAATTGCACAGAAATCCTTGAATTCTCTGCCTTTGTTTCAACGCTTGAGCCCCAACAGTAATCATCATGTCCTCTCTTCCTGCCTTACCTTCTCCATCGCCATCATTGTACCCACCACACCATCAGTTCTTCCTTGATCATCATCATCATCACCAACTCCACCACCCACAAAGCATCATCATCATTGTCACCAAGAAAGACAAGAAAAAGAAGAAAGGAAAAGATCAGAAAGGATGGGTTTCAGTGAGGGAAAAAAACAAACCACAAGCTCGACACCAAATATAGCTAGCTTTCTTATATGCTAGCTCAACGTTTCTTGGCCTCCTTTTTTAAGTTGAGAGACTTGAAAAGAAGGCCTTTTTTCCATTAGGGGAATCAAGCATCTTTGGTCCGATGATTTGCTAGATCAACCAACGAAGTCAAGTTATTACTACCCTTTTTGCTTTACAAGGTTTTCTTCCTTTTCCTATATGAACATTTTAGATCCTGTGAAGGCTGTCGTCGTCTTTTGATTTTCATCTAAGTTGTTGAAGAGAACTAGAAAGCTACTGCAAGCTTACTATGTTAAGAGTCATGTAGATTATATTTCAATCTGTTTTGTGTTGTTTTGAAGGTGCAACTTATAGTTAGTTCATCTCTTTGAACTGGATCTGGAATCTCACATGTATGTGGAAAGAAAAGCTATGTTTTGAAAGAGTTCTTGATCTTCATTTGTGTGAAACGACAGATTCTAGTATTTATTTGAATATTAGGCTGGACACACCTCGTGATTTTTTCTGTTTATTACAAAACTTTCCTTCAAATTTGATATAGATCTGCTGGGTTTGCTTAAGTCAGAGACCCTAATTAATTCATCCATATACTGTAGGGTTTTGTGAAGTTAGAATCTGTATTTCTTTTTAACATAGCTTTGTCATAGTTTTGCTCCTCAGATGGTTATCATGCTCATTCATCCTGTACATATATATAGCCCATGCAAACTTATCTCAAACATGCATAGCTTACATGTCTGTCATATGCCTGTGGTCACTTTATTTCATTTTCATTTTACCAGATATATATATATATATAGGCACACCATTTCTCTTGGCAGATTCTGTACCAAGATTCTTTGTGGAAATCGCATTGAGACGTTTCAATATTCAGCCTAGTAAAGACATTATTATCATAGTTTCTCTGATGGATATATGATTTCTTTCTGCTGAAGACCTATCTCAATCTGTAGTTGGCATTTACATGATCCGGGTTGCTTGCACCTGTATGCATGCTTTCATGTTCGTTGATATCTTTGTGATACTCTTGAGTCTTGATCGTAAGTGGATGAGACATTTATAAGGCTTCATCTTAAACCTCTTATTGTACGCGATAAACATAAAAAGCCATATCTAGCTGTGTAGATTCTTTATGCTTAGATTAATTCTAGGGAAACAAATATTGTTGTCTACTCGTCTAAATTTTGACGGTGAACTGATATGAGTGGTTGTCTTAGCTAGGGCATAGTGTATTGGGTTGAGCAAAGCAAGCTGCGCATCAAGCGCCATCCATCTTATGCATATGATTCGCGTCCCGAATTCTGTAATACATGAGATGTCATAAAAAAAAAAAAGCTCTTTTGAAGTTTATTTCATACGAAATTGATTCAATGTTATATTTTCCAAATCTTTCTCATATTTTTACTTCACCATCTTAATGGGTTGTACATTTATATAACAGAGATTTTACTAAGCAAGGAGTTCAAAAAGCCCGACATATCCTACAGATATAAGATACCGGACGAAACAACCAAAGAAATGGTTGGAAATCGAAGAGATAATTAAGTCCAAAGAGTTTTCTTTTTGCTTGATAATGAGTAATCTTCAGCTGTCACTAGTATGTATAGATTAGCTATATTTATGCACGAGTTTGTGTCTAATAATGAGTAAAATTTTCACCAAAAAAAAAAAGAGTAAAATAAACAAGACGTTTTAGCCCCTTGATACTCCTGATTCCTGCTGATACTTAACCCCATAACTTACCCAACCAAGCAAGGAAAAAGCCCACTTGATAAAATTAACAAGAGAAAGAATGACACCTTGGTAGTGGTAGAAGAAAATACAATGCGGTGAAGCACTGCACTTGACCAACCAAACAAGCAAAGATAACTTAGCCAGCAAAAAGCCCACTAATAACGGGACGCAGGCCTAGCTTGGTTTGAATTGGATTACGTCATTAAGCCCATTTTACCCAACTGGACTCTCAATTCAGGCCTTATTCGTTTTTCTCTGGGTTTAAAAGCCCAGGTGAATGAAAATATATTAGTGCGACAAAATAATTTATTTTTTTTTAACAGAGCGATAAATATAATTTCGTTAGGCAGGGATATTTTTTCATTTTGATGGGTGTTAGCCGATATAATACAACGAGTGGCGGGCACGTACTTTAAAAGATCGAAAAAGATCACAAAACTGGAAAAAAAACCAACCCAAAATAATCCTACGACGACCAGATCAAACTGGAAAAGGAGAAAAAAGAAGAAACATAGAAGGAACAAAAACCACCACCACAACAAGAACAACATAATACCCACTCTCCTGTCTTCTGTTGCAGGCAATACTTCTAAAAGTTCAATCCAATCTGGAAAATTTGGCCATGACTCTTCAACCTACAGTCTCTTGTAGCTTTACCTCTTCCTCCTCCATTCCCTCTCTCATTTGCCCACCCAAAACCTCCCGTCACCGGGCTTCGCGCACCGTTATTCGAGCTCAAGGTAAAACCGCAACTACCCATCAGCCAACTAACTTACACATGTTCAAAGATTCCAGCTTTTTGCGTTGCCTTTGTTGTTCTGCTCATTTCTGTTTAGTAATTGTTGTTTTTTCTTTTTCTGGGTTTGGGTTCAGCGGAACCATCGGAGAAGTCGGTGGAGATAATGAGGAAGTTCTCGGAGCAGTATGCTCGTAGATCCGGAACTTATTTCTGCGTCGATAAGGGTGTCACTTCTGTTGTTATTAAGGTAATTTCCCTTCTGTTTCCTGTTGTTTCTGCTTCTTTCAGCTTATTGATACTGTTCTCTTTCTCTTCTTGTACTTCAATTTTCTTTTGTCGGTTAGTAATGTTGGTCGGGTAGCTCTGGAAGGTTGAGAATTGGCCTGGGACATGCTTTTGCATTCGAAGATTTTCTCTTTCTGGTTTTGGAGTCTGGGTGAGCAAGTTGTTAATTGGGAAAATGGAATGCGTTCTTTTCCTCATGCTTAATTTCTAAGGACATAAACTAGAACAATATCATTTTGATGGGTCTTTTGAAGTTTTACTGATAGTGAAATTGCTGAATTTATGCTCGAGCAGTTGATGGTTTTAGTTGTTATTTTGTCTCGGATTCTAGTAAGTGTAATTGAACTGGGAGCCATACCTTGTTCAAGTATTATTGGATTATTGAAACTTATAGTAGTGTTGCTTGCTAATACTCCATTCCATGTTTTGTCCTTAATTCCTGTCCTGCTTATATCCGCAACATATGTTGAGCAAAGGGGAAGCTGGTCTGCATTTATCTCTTGGGTTGGGTCTGAGAAGAATGTGTATTGATCGAAGCACTTTCCATGATTAGATGATATAATAGTCAGAAACAAACAGTTCTTTTTTTGATGTTTTGAATTTTCTATTTATTGTGTTGTAATTTAAATTGTTCAAAAATATTTATATATCTTCTCGCATACTCAGTCCTGAATTTACAGGGGTTGGCTGAGCATAAAGATTCATTGGGTGCACCTCTTTGCCCATGCCGGTATGTATTTTCTGTCTGATGCTACTTTGTCCATATATATTACATTGCTTTCATTCCTTGACTGGTATCAGAAAGGGAAAAGGATCTTATTATTGGCCCCTTCAATAACACTCCTAGTTTGGATTCATGGCACACAGGCATTATGATGATAAGGCTGCTGAGGCCGGGCAGGGATTTTGGAACTGTCCATGTGTCCCCATGAGAGAGAGGTATATCTTTATTTCAACAAAGTGCGAACCACTTTGTGGCATGTTCTTCTTAGGAAACGACCAAGATAGACTGCAGACTTCTTACAAAATTTTCTGAAGATGTATCTTGGTAGCTGTGTGTTTACCTTGGTAGTATTTTCAGAAGGAATCATAGTGTTATAATTGGCCCTTAACTCAAGGGCTATGCGGATATTGGTAGTTCTCTTACTGAAGTTATCAGTAAACCTCTCAAGTTAGGAAATACTCTGATATTGGAATCAGAATTTTGCTACTTACTTTTTGTTACTATACTCAATCTTGGTAGTGCTGGCCTATTGGGTCTGTATGATCCTTTTAGGAAGGTAGAGATGTCTTTTGCTGCCTCCAGAGTTCTTTGATACCATTCATCTCCGGAACCAGCTTCTCCAGGTCCATGAGGGTTATAGAGTTTAAAGCCCTAAGAGTGTTGAAATTTGCAACATCCCTTTCGTGAATTGAGGCATTGGCTTCCTGCCATTTTGCCTGTAAATATTGAAGTGTTCAAATGGTGACTTCAAACCTGTACTTAATGCTACTGAATACAATTACTCAGTTTAGGGAAAAGTTGGTGAATCATCTTTCAGTCAGGAAATTATCTGCTAAGTGTGATTCTTTTATTTTGGTGTAACGATTAGATGAGGAGAAGCCTGCCATCTTTGTGGGAAGGGGAAGGGAGAGTAGGGTAATGGGCTTCACTGATAGAAAGTGGGGCCTAAGAAGATGCTATCTTTGGTGTAATGATTAGATGAGGAGAAGCCTGCCATCTTTGTGGGAAGGGGAAGGGAGAGTAGGGGAATGGGCTTCACTGATAGAAAGTGGAGCCTAAGAAGATGCTATCTTTAGAAATGAAATGCCTTTGTATTACATGGAAACAATAAAATGCCTTTGTCGATGGTGCATGCCAGACTTTTGACTAGTATGACAAGTTGGAGAAGAGATCAAACGAAATTGAAGAAGTAGATCGTCATGTAGAAACTAGGATGAGTCTTTCAGTTTCTGTTTCTTAATGCTGGTTCAGATGAGATCCAATTTAGGCGTCTAGATGTTCAATTCTTTTGGTACTTCTTGTGTGTATGAAAAAGGCATAAAGAAGTGCATCCCTACTTATACTTTTATGCATGGTTTATAGTTTCAAGAGAACTGAACTCTGTTTCGTCCATGCTATAAGACAAAAGGCAAACTTTTCCTTGACAAGTTTAAGGAGGAGATCCTTAAACTTTTCCTTGACATGTTGAGGATGCTAATCGAACTATTTGTCTGAGACAATACATGATTTGGCCAGAAAAGTTGGCTGGTTATGCGCATTCTTTTTTACCTTTCATGCAATCCTAGTTTCCTTGTATGCCGTCTTCCATACCATAAATTATATATTATGGCAGATCACTTAGTTTGGATGATCTCTTTTGCAGGAAGGAGTGCCACTGCATGCTTTTTCTCACTCCGGATAATGATTTTGCCGGCAAGGAACAGGTAATGTCAAACCTAGGAATAGCAGAGCAGGAGGCATTACATGATGCATTCACATCTTAGATAGGATAATTAGTATCAGTCTTGGAGGGAGAAATAGACAGAGACATTGCAGACTTCTTACCTTCATCATTTTTGCTCCCCCTTGTAACTAAAATTTTCTTCCTTCTCATGCTATCTCCTGGTCTTTTGGTGCCACACACACAGGAAATCTCCTTGGAAGAAATCAGGGAATCAACGGCGAACATGTGATGTAACTAGTGTAATGAAGTTGCTCGTGTAATGAGATGTCACTTTGTATCAGACAGAAAATTATTACCACACTCATTTTGTGTTATGTATATTAGTTAATATAATTCAATGATAATCAGGAAAGAAATCTGGCTCACACTATCCTGAACTGAGTTGTATTTTCACCGTTATGCATCCTTTACATTTGTTGACTTAAATTCCTAATCCACGATGAGGGATGTTCGTGGCAAAATAGCCTCAGGAAAATGTGGAAATAAGGTGTTAATTCGTCCTTTGAATTAAATCATCGTCTAAAATCTTTAATCCCCGGGCGTTAATTCATGGTTTATTTATCATAGGCTAGATAAACACAGGAAATAAATGCATCCGTAGTCAAGAAAAGAAACGTAGGAATGAAGTAGAGCAGAGATTAATTAATGATAATAATAATGATAATTAATGATAATAATAATAATAATAATAATAATAATAATAATAATAATAATAATAATAATAATAATAATAATAATAATGTAAGTTGGGTCTGATATGCAAATCCTCGAGGCCCAACTTAATCGCATCGTCTTATTCATCTTGACAAGGTATACAAAGGCAAAAGGAACAAAAATAAAAATAATACCAAAAGACAAGAAGGAAAAAAAAATAATACCAAAAAGGAAAGAATAAAAAACGACATCATGACTTCTGCTTCAACGAGGCAAACAGCCGCGAGCGAAGCCGTATCGGGCCCGATTTGCACATTCTTTCTTCTCTCGGTTCTAACTTTGTTCATGATTTTTAAACAAACATAACTTGTTCTCTCTTTGCACCTTCTTAAAATTCCATTGACTTTTGTACATTATTTCCCTCTGAATCATGTCAAAACCGCAGGTCACCATCACTCTAGGTCGAAGCGGCCAGGTACCCTCTGTTCCTTTCTCTTCCGATTTGCGTGACTTGAGTTGGCTTGTGAAGTATCGTTCATGGGTTTTCTTTGTTTTTTCTGTTTTGGCTTGGTGGGTTTTGAATTTGCAGGTGGTGACCAAAGGGGGTAAACGGTCCAGAGGAGGAGACAATGATGATGGCTATTACGCGTCCAATGCAAACAAACGGTGTTCCTCTCAGCTTTTCACTGCAATATATTTTTTTGTCTCTGATTTTTGGTACTCTGTGCTCTGTTATTTCATGTGGAGAGATTTGGATTTGATGCAGCTGGGGGCTCTGAAAATTGCTTTGTTTTGAAAATTAATTGTAGTTTAACGTAGTGGGCTGCTTCCTTGCCTGATTATTTTGTCGAAATTTTGGGAAATTTTTCTGGCCTGCCCTTTTTCTTCTTACCTCCTCTGCTTCATATTAAAGTAGGTAGCTTTTAAACTTGCTGTTGATGCATGTTTTGATTCGAGTCTTTGAATTGTGTGCATAATTAGAAAAGAGAAAACTTGAACCCTGGCCAACTAGCAGTACATGGGATTTTGTGAACAAATTCACCCAACTATGACTGTTTGCTTGATGCTTTTCCTAAATAAGCTATTATATGTAGCAAAAAGAATCTTCTGTCAGTTGCAAATGCTATGTTGGTGATACTGTTTTTGAGCAACTTTTTCTTTGATTTTGCCGCTTCATCTGTCTACATGTGTATTTACTTATTGAACTTTATTTAGATTGCACTGAATGTCATTTTCCAGGCTTCGAGGGAATGGCAATAAATGGAATCCTGGTGCTGATCAAGTGAATGGTAAAAATCATATCTTGCGTGCTTTTGATTCTTCTATACTGTTCTGTCACTGATGCTTGTGCGCTGTAATGATTGAAGGATCCCAAATCGCACAAAATGATCTTCGCCTGAAGTTGAATCGTAAAAGAGCATCAAAACAAAATCGAAACACTGTTGGAGAACATCGAAAGAGCAGTGGACGTGAAATGCTATTCAAACCGGCAAATCCTACGATGAGTTCTTACATGTTACCACACAGACAAGATCCCAATGGAAGTATTTCAAGAAAAAATCCCCACAACAATATTTCCAATGACTTGCATCATGTAGACTCATGGGGAAACTTTCACCCTTCTCAAACCATGGGAAGACGACGTACTGGATCACCAGAAAGAATATTTAGAAGTTCTAGTGTGCTATCACCATCGAGAAGTGTTGATGAAATGCAGAAAGTATCATGGATGAGGCCAACTGATGATCCTAGAGGTGGACGACCTTTCAGCAATGAAGTACTTGGTCATTCTAGGCACACAGGTTCTATACCTTTTACAATGAAAACACCAGCTCAATCTGGAAATCCACTAAGTCGCGCTGCACCAACTAGCGGCATCGTGCAAAACATTTCCCATACGGTACTGTTCTTTCTTGGACTTGTTGATACTGACATTTTGGCTGTACATAAATGTTACATGCCTGATTTACCTTTTGTCTGCACACATGGTTTTTAATTTATTGCTTCTGTGCAGGGGGAGGGAGCTCTTACTGTATCTGGTTTCTTGAATGCACTTGGTTTAGGGAAATATGCTATTCATTTTCAAGCGGAAGAAGTAAGTAACTTCAACCGTTGAAATTGTTTATACATGGAAATAAGGATTTTCTGTTATATGCCTTAGAATCTCTAGCGCCTTTGGACCATTGTTGTCAGTCTTATGGTGGGGTTACCATTAGTTGCTCAAGAAGGGTCAGGAAATGATTATAATTTTTTTATTTCAAAATCTCTCTATAGGATTTTCACATACTCACTCTGTTATTTATTGATTTGTGGGTTCCATAGGAGGAATATTAGTATTTCAAGAGCAGTAACTTTAGTCTTTAAGAGTGGCAATGTAGGGAGAGGAAGAGTTGGGGAGAAAAATGTAGTCCCTTCTGTAAAAGGAGTTTATCTTTTGTAAATCCTTCTGGTCTTTTTAGTTTTTTGTCTTCAGCTGCTTTCTTGTAATGGCTGCTCACGCATTGTTTGATTTCTTTGTTTCGCAGGTGGACATGACTGTTTTGAGGCAGATGAGGGATGTCGACTTGAAAGAGATGGGAATACCAATGGTAAGCTTTTCTTTACTCTAGTCT
The DNA here is from genome assembly GCA_028386065.3 of Turnera subulata. Lineage (NCBI taxonomy): Eukaryota > Viridiplantae > Streptophyta > Magnoliopsida > Malpighiales > Passifloraceae > Turnera > Turnera subulata. The sequence continues at coordinate 59,788 of JAKUCV010006664.1, read as the reverse complement.
CGAGATCATTTTCACATCATAATGTCATGGCAAGTGATGAGTGACGCACCTGAGGACTTGCTTTTTGTTTACTTTTGCAAGATAGATGTTTTGTGGTATTCGCTGACATAATTCTCCTGGGTCACTGCTCTTTTACACGCTGAACGTGATGATGATTTCATTTCTTTCGACAGCATCGATTTTCAATTTGTTCAAATATATGCCGATGGTTTAATGACGATTTGTTATGTTCCATTTCAAATTAGTGGTTTATCATGTACTGGGATAGAACTTGTATACCTGCCATGTAACTTGACTGTTTGGGCATCGCCTGATTCCACATTGACACAGAGTGCTTGATATGTAGGGACCAAGAAAAAAGATTCTGCTTGCACTCTTGCCCCGTCAAAAACAGCAACCATCACGATTGCCGCATTGAGTAGCCTTCCCGTTCCCGTGCAGGTGGTCTGATGCTACATGTAATACTATAGTGCGCGAATGTATGTTACTTTCAAAAGTAGAGGTGAAAGTTTGTTATCATATCACTTGGTTAAGAATGTATATAAGATTTGATGTTCGTTTAGCAACTTATAATTTATTTGCCTATGCTTTCCTTGCATGCTGTTGAATTCCCATAGGAACCATGGATTATTTTCGTTTGCCTATGCTTTCCTTACATGCTGTTGAATTCCCATAGGAACCACTTTTCTGCATATTGACCGGAACCCTTTACATTGTTTAGGTCTTTAACTGTGACTATTTTCTTGAATTTATTTTGCGCCTGTTATTTGCATAACTAATCACATTATAAAAGTTCATCAAGGGATTAAAAGTGTGGAACTCTTGTGTCGGTTGTATAATTCACAGGCTAGTGCAGCTAGTCGCCAATATAGACTTGTAGACGCGCTATAATGTTGATGTACAGACTTGTATGAAACAACAGTTGTGTATCCATTAAAGGTTGCAAATTACAAAGATTAATTAAAATAAAAAGAAAGGCACTGGAAATATCATCAATACGCTCGAACAGAAGGCGCAGAAGACGAGGATGTAGTTGAACGCCGGCCATTGTTGGCACAATCTTTTCCGCTCCTTGGAGCCAAAGGAACCAAGAACTTGCCATTAGACGGTCGTCTACCATCGACCACCGGCACCGCTGTAGATGACCCTTTCTTGCATGGATGGTCTGCAGGGAATCTGTGCTTTAAGCACACCTTCAATTGGCAGGTTTTGCAAGTGCTCGTGTTAGAAAACGTCAGTATCTCCCTGCACCGGCGAACGGCGCAAGTAGGCTTCTTCTTCTTTGCAGGATCACAATTCCCAGATTTCTCATGCCTCTCCAACATCTTCTTCACATCATCCTCCTCCTGCCCCGTAGTTTCAATCGACATAGAACAGATTTCACAAACCACAACTTTTCGGCTGTTGTGGTCTGATTTCGGGCACTCGTGGGACTTATAGGATCTATGTTCCAGACAAAACACCTGCAAGTTGCTTTAAAATATATCATTAATATACATTTATAGACCAATGTGAAAACTACAGAAGCAATTAATATCTTCTATTGCAATGGGGAAAAAGGAGAAAAAAGGAGGGGAGGACAGGTGGGTTTTGTTTTTGTTGGAGGGCTACTTACGTTTTGGCATCCATCACACTTGAAAGGGAGAAAATCGAGCTGGTTGCAATCTGAGTGCTGGCAATGTCTGCCTAGGTCGGGAAAAGCTTCTGTTCCTCCTCCACCCATGTTGGATTTTTTATTCTAATTTGATTGCTGTGTGGGTAGGTTTTCTAGAGAATGGACTATATATTGCAGTTGGTTTGTTGAGAGGAGCAAGTAATGAAGGCAAAGAGGAGGAGAAGGGTAGGGTATATTTATAGGTTTTTGAGCTGACTTAGGCGGTAAGCCAAAACCAGACCAGCTGTTTTTTTTTTTTGGCTTCAAAATCAAAACCAAGCTGGTTTAGGAATCGTATTTTTATGTGTGTGATTTAGGAAGTTTCTAGGCCACACGGCTGCTGACGCGTGCGTAGTCGTATTGGTGCGACTTTTAGGTTGACCGTGTTAACTTATCTGTCTGTCTAATTCTATTCACGTTTTTGTTTCCAGCAAGAAATAATAGGATTTCGACAAAAAAAAAAAATTAGGATCAAGTATGAAAGGTGCAATATTTCCTTAAAACTTCTTGTACGAAAATTAATTACGGCTTTTAATCTTTTTGTTCCTTTAGATTAGAGAGATATTGTTAATGGTCATAGTATGATGTATAAAGGCAGTGAAGGGGAAAATAAAAGAAAAAGAGAGAAAAAAAAATAGTCTATAGATAAACGTAGGAAGAAAATAGAAGGAAAGTGATGTGTACAAAAGTCAAAACTAACTACAAAATTCCTAGTTTTGAACAAATTGGGTCAATCTAAACCAATAATAAGGGGTCATGGTTGGCCCAACTAGAATGGGCCATGAACTTGTTGGCAACAAACCCAGAAAAAAAAGGTCCACTCCATACCCTTTGGAAAAAGTGTAAACACAAAACGCCAATATGGCAGCGCATTTGCAAATTGCTATGTTTTGAAAATTAATGGTAGTTTAACGTAGTGGGCTGCTTCCTTGCTTGATTATTTTGTTGAAAATTTGGGAGATTTTTATGGCCTGCCCTTTTTTTTTCTTACCCCTTCTGCTTCATATAAAAGTGGTTAGCTTTTAAACTTGGGTAATTCTATCCAACCCTGGGCAGGAACCTGGGTAACATTACCCTGCTTAGGTGGACCAATGGATAGTCTACTTTTAAAGTGTATTTTCTTAGTTTTACAGAATGATCCTTACAACTTTTTAATTTATGAAATTATCGATAATTTCTTAATAATTACACTACAGGTCTAAATATTTATCAAAATTATAAATTAACCACTTTTTTGGAAATTTTGTCAAACCCCAAATCTTTTGTGCAGGCGCGAAAACTTTACTATGTTGGCGCCATATTTTTCAAAAAAGCCAAAAAGAAGCGCCACAGTTATAGCATGTTATAGTTGCTAAGCATTATACCTACATATTAAAAAACAAATAAAGAAATATCTAAATCCATCGTATAATTTATATGTATATTGCTCTTAGATAAAAACATATATAAATTGATAAGTAGTTGATATACTATCAACCTAGTTTAAAATTATACTCACTACTATATATATTTTTGCTACCTTGGTGTTCTTATTGCTTTTCTTAAATTATTTTTATCATTATTCCAAAATATATATAAATTAGAGTCTAACCCTCCTAAATTTATACATATACTCTTATAATTGTTATTAGTACGACTGACTAATATTTATATATTACATATTAACTAATATTTTATTTTTAAACATTAAAATAACATATGTAATATATTTTTTTAAAAAAAAAATAAATCAAACATATAATGTTATTATAGTTTTTGTATTTCTTTTAAACTTCTACAATATTAGTCCTCAATTTAATTATATTACAGATTGTAGTTGCAATAGGCACATAAGAAATTAGCACACAACTCACTTGTCTCTATAATCAAGATGAAAAAAACATGAATATTTATTCTTATCACTTTATAAAAATATATAACTTTATTTGTCAATTTGCCATAAGCAAAAAAAAACTTCTTTTAATAGTTTTCTTATAAAATGTAAAGTACTGTCTCAATTTGGTATATACATTAACAAAGTAATATCACCTTGTCATAATACTAGTTATCATTGTAATTTAGTTTGATATTATAATACTATATCAACTTACTCTAATAATAATTGTCTTCTTTCCAAAGTTATCATACATTGGATTAACTAATAAGGTATTTTCATTACAAAAACTTTGAAATTTATATATAATACTTTGTATATTTCTAGCTATTATTGATCACTACTAGAATACAACTGATTACTAACGGATTTTGTGTGAAACTCTTTTCCCGTCACTGATTGAAACGCCCCGACCCGTATTTACCGTATATAGTAAACACGTACCGGAACTGTACGACCTGACCAAACAAAGCCCAGCATACAGTGTACACAACAAAAAACTGGCTCAACAGCCCAAAATATTAACGTCAGAAATCTGGCCCTTCGGCCCAACAACAAAGCATATCACCCAAACTCGGGATCATCAATAACAACATAATTGGCCTAAGGCCCAACAACAACAATAATCAGCACAGCGGAAGACTTAATAACTCTCAAAGACACTGTATGCGACACTGATGCAAACTATGGATCAGAGTCCTGTCCAAGGGATAACGCTGCAGCCTGTCTGGTATGCATCAAACCTGAACCACAAATAACTCAACCTACGGGATGAAAGCCCGCAGGTGAGGGGTGAGTCCGAAGTGCTCACAACTATGGATAAACAGAGATATGCAGGCAACTATAATACTTCAAATAAGAAATACAGACAATAGTCACAACCATACCAAATACAGTGTCGTACAAGACAGACCAAACTCAAAGACTCGACCCAAACGTATCAAGGACTTTATTATTATTCCAATTTTATCTTTCTGGCCCCGTCACGGATAAGCTATGAAACGCCCCGACCCGAATTTACCGTACACAGTAAACACGAGCCGGAACTGTGACAACCCAATCAAATAAACCCAAGCATACAGTGTGAACCACAATAACTCAGGCTCGACAGCCCATAATAATAAACAACAATATGGCCCTACGGCCTAACATCAATAACATCAATAATAATGAAACTGGCCCAATGGCCCAACAACAATAACAATATGCACAGCGGAAGACTTAAACTCACTAACACTGTATGCGACACATGCAATCTATGGATCCAAGCCTGTCCAAGGGAAACGCTGCAGCCTGTCTGGAATGCTGTAACAGCCCGGGTAAAATTTGGATTTTTACCGGGACTGTAGAAGTCTTTTTACCGTGATTTACTGTTGAATTAATCTTGGGTAATTAATTCAAGGTAAATCGGGAGTCGTTTTTCGAATCCGAGTGTTTTCCCGCGCTCGTGATTTTCCCGTGAATTTTTCGGAACTAAGTTGGTATTTTTCGGTTTTCGGAATTTCTCGGAAAATCACACCGGAAAATAACTAAGGAGGTATCAGTTATTTTCTGGTCCGGATCGGACTCGCCCGTAATGCAGACGAAATTTTATTATTGAGACTCACATGTTTAATAGTGATTATCACGATTATAAGAAGAAGAAAGCAGAAGAAGGAGAGGAAGAAGAGAAGAGAAAAAAAAAGAGAGAAAAAGAAAAAGAGAGAAAAAGAAAAGGAGAGGAAAAAAAAAGAAAAAGAGAGAAAAAGGGAAAAAAATAAAAGAAAAAAATAGGAAAAAAAAACAGGAAAACAGAAAACACAGAGTGAGGAAAAAAAAAAGAAATTCGGAAAAAATAGAGAAAGAAAAGAAAAAGAAAAGAAAAGAAAAATCTGAAAAAAATAGAAAAGAAAATCGGAAGAAAATAGAAAGAAAAAGAAAGAAATAAAAAAAAAGAAGAAGGGGTACTGTTCATCGTCACCCGCCTATGGTCACTGTACACTCCGGCCTGATCCGCGCCGCCGTGCACGACACCGCCGCCACCAACCTCTGCGCCGAGCCGTCGCGACCTCGCCCCTGCCGTCTCCTCCTCCTTCCGTCCACCGTGGCACCGTGACGCGCCGACGACCCGCGAGCAGACCCGTGGATCTGCCTCTCCTCCGCCTTTCTCAGCCACCGCGCCGCCTCGCGTCGCCTTTCCACCACCGTTGGAGTCGCCGCCTCACGCCGACCTCGCGCTGCACTCCCTCGCGCTGCGTCGTGCCTTCCGCCGCCGTCTCAGCCGTTCAACCCGAGGTGAGCAACGGTTTTACCCGTTTCCTTGCCGGGTCGCGCCGCCTGGGTTGGATCCGGGTTGGCTTTGTTATTTTTTTATTTTTTTTCTTTTTAATTATATATATATATATTATTTGTTTATATAATTACTGGTATTTAATTTTCAGAAAAAATATATATTTACTTAGAGAAAAATATAGACAGTATGATTTATGATTTTAGGGAAAATGGTGTATATATATATATCGTGATAATTATGTTTTGTTTTGAAAAATGTTATTATATGTAACTAGGAAAAAGATAAATATTGTATATATAATTTCTGAAAATTATAAATACATTATTAATTTCCTGTAAAATTATGGTAACTGGTACTTTTTGGAAAATATGTAATTATGGTATAAATGATTTATATTTCTGAAATATATAATTATTTTGATAATGTAATTATTTGGAAAAGTATTTGGAAATGTTATGGAAAATATATACATGTATTATAAATTCTAGAAAAATTATGGAGACTATTATTTTAGAAATTATAATTATTTTATGAAAATATTTTGAAAAGAGTTTTTAATTAAAATATAGTACCGAAATTATATTCGGAGATACGTATGGTTAACTATTTTCGATAAATGGAAATAATAAAGGATAAGTAATCGGGATGGAATTAATTCGTAGTATTGGCATCATAGTATACCGATTATGTGCATTTATGTGTATGTATGATTTTGTTGTATAGGTGTTTGGATATCGGGCAGTTTCCCGAGGAGCCGGCGTCGGACCGGTCATAGTTTCCGAAGTTGAGTAATCGGCCAAGGTGAGGATGGATTTCCTTCAATATGTGCCTT